>BQKZ01011760.1:6493-19102 GCA_036244855.1 Temnopleurus reevesii | reverse complement strand
TGACATCGTAGTCACCATCATCGTCTTCATCGTCGTCGTCTTCGTTGTTTGTTGATATCATCATTATTATAAATTTCTTCCACAAAATTTCATAATCATCATCAACATTATCATCATCATTAACATCATCAAAACCACCACTATTCTAGCCCTTCTTCTTTGTCTCATCGTCATCATCATCACCAGTTTAACAATTACCATCATCACCATCAACATCATTCACACTACAGCGACAATCATTGTTATCATCATCGTCATCACTGGCATTATCACCACAGCCATCGCCATCATGAACATTACCGTTCTAAGCATTACCATCATCCTCATCATCATCATCATCACCACCACCACCACCACCACCACCACTATCACCACCATCATCGTCATCATCATCATCATCATCATCATCATCATCATCATCATCATCATCATCATCATCATCATCAGTAGCATCAATGTATACCAACACAAATGAGAACCAGCATTCCTCCCGCCAACCAATTAGCCTAATTGATGAGCCAAAATAATCAACAATAACTGGCGCCATACATGTTCTTTTACCTACAAATTATAATTAGATCCATGTGAGGTTTTTTCCGCAACCAAGGTCGATTCTGCAGCATGAATTCTTTAAAAGCATTTTCATGTTCAATTCATTCCTCAAAAAGGAACATTGCACACCACGCAGGATTGCGTTTTCTTGCCCCAAATATAGATGAATGAGCATTTGCAATACGCGGTTACAAAAATTAAAACACGTTTGAACAGTAAATACCTCGCTTCTTTGGAATTTCAGCAGTTAGAAATATTAAAACGTAGTTAAGTGGAATTGCTTTTTGCTTATAACGAAAATACTAGTGAATTTACCCATGGATATGATGTTGATAAAGTAAAGAAATATAGGAAGCTCAGAGACCAGCAAAAGTATTGGTAAAACTTTTACCATGTCCCGTGTAATAACACGAACATGTCGGATCAATTAATCATACTCGCTTACATTTATTATGATGAATATTTTTTAATTAAATGAATCCATGAATACTGACTATTATCTGACAAGTTGATGTTTTACACAAATTAAATTACGAAATTGAAGTACTAAATTGTTATCTCCATGAGCACACTGTACTGGAATTATATATTAGCGGACGGTTGAATATATTTACGTAGATATAAACTTTATTTTTGCACTCTTTGGTGATTTTCTCATCCATCGGAACCTATCATAGGGCTAACAGCTTAAGATTCTTTTGGTTACAGAATCACATCGTCATACAGAGTATTTAAGCTTTATGCAACAACGGCGTTCGGTACTTATGAGTGTGATATTTATAGAGAAAGCTATTAACTCGCTCTGGCGGCAATTCATAATTGCATTCCAATTGTAATAATCTTATAAGGAATCAAATTGACCTGGATGATTATTGTTTTTCTGCATTACCCTAGATCAGATTTCAGAAAGTTCCTTGTACTTTGTTCCCTTATAGTTATTACACTGTAACCCCTTCTCCCCCCCCCCCACTGGAATATATAATTGTTCAACGCAGATTCCATATTCGTATTGTGCAACTAAAGTATTAAGTTTGTCTTTAACGTTTAGGCGCTGAATATTATAACATTTATTAGATTCAATCACATTTAGGTTCATTATCAATAGAATTGACCGCTTATTTTGTTATTACACGTTTCAGATGCTAAATATTTCCTTGAAAAAAGAGTCTACCCCCATCTTTTGAATTTATAATACAGTAGTCTCCGCATAATCGGCATTCGGATAAAGGGCAGCTCCGTTTAATTGGTGTACCCGCACGTTGTACCGTCAAGGCAACATCGGATAAACGACGTGAACTTTTTAACAATTTCAATGTGCCTACGCACATTATATAGACAATGTTTGCAAGTTTCCAATTAAGTACCGGGTTCACTTTACATGCCCAATGAACTTTAATGATTTCTTTTCATTTTCCCCCCAAACGCAGTTCAGATACAAAATTATATATATCTATGACAATTAAGCATTTAGGCCTACATTTGAGATGGGAACTGCATTACGTAAGAAAAAAACGTGACGCAAATTTAAATACATTGATTGACTGATTCTATTTTCCGTCATACAAAGATACAATACAAATCATACAACAACTGATAAGCATGACTCGGGTTTTGTTCCAAGATGCGTCTAATTCCCCCCCCCCCCCCCCCCCCCCCCCCCCCCCCCCCCCCCCCCCCCCCCCCCCCCCCCCTTCTCCCCTCTTNCTCTCTCTCTCTCTCTCTCTCTCTCTTTCTCTCAATTTATCTCTCTCTCTCTCTCTGTCTCAAACACACATACACACTCACGCACATACCCCCGAACACACACACACGCACGCACACACACACTCTCCCCCTCTATCTTTCTCTTACCCTCTCTCTCTCTCTTTACCCCCCCCCCCCCCCCCCCTCATACATTTCACAAGCCGACAGCAGTTAAAAAATCCCGACTTAACAAAGCAACTTCCTTACCATATATTTACCGCTGTACATGCAAACTGATCGTCGTAAAGTGTGCATGTTACCAAAATAGAATGCACCTCCAAATAACAACATTAACCTTCGCAAAATACGTCACGAATTATTGATTAAAATGATTTTGAGTACGTTTATGACCCATTTCGATATTTCCATTTCCTGAAAATATGCACTTTAGGAATGTACAAGCATTTCCGGTATATGTCTTATTGCATTGCTTCTCTACGACTATATGCTTGTGTCTATTGTTAAAGAAGCAAAGTGAGAGCGTTAATGGAGATACATATACAGAATGTATTAATGAATACCTTAGATATCAAGTATAAATTTTCAGTGTTCAGAAATTCATAAGAGGAGTGAGAATTTATGAAAGCAAATTTCATGATCGAGGATGCCCGCATTCGCTTTAAAAGAAAATCAAAGTTGCACCGTTAACAGTATCGAAAATTTGACATTTGGGGCATAATTTTTGACACCCCCCCCCCCCTCTTCTACGACGATCCCTGCATGACACGAAGCCCCAAAAATGGTCTTCCTGAATTGTGGTAGCATCTTAAATCAATTCTGCCCACATGAGCTAACAAACTGTAGAAAAAAAGTTCTTCGAAAATTTTGACGCCCTTCTCAATACAAAACTTTTGGCGCCCTTCTCAATACAAAACTTTTCTCTCGAAAACTGACCAGCAAATGTTAAAGAGGGGAGAGGAACTTAATAACTTTAGAGGTTTTCCTTTAAAACAAATGTGCGCTCTATATTGAATAAATTGTTAAATTTATTTCCTTCTGCTTATTCCGGGGAACGGATCCCTAATACGTCTAATGATACGTCAATATTTAGAAGAAAATGATTATGTCGATTAGAATGAAAATCATGTCTTTTGTATCGCTCATTTCCTCGCCCTCTCCCTCTCTCTCTCTCTCTCTCTCTCTCTCTCTCTCTCTCTCTCTCTATCTCTATCTCTTACTGATTATGTGCGTCCATTTGTTATATATCATTTCCTCTCATCTATTTCCACTTTCAAACACAACACAGACTGTAGATGCCAATATCATAACAAATCAATAAACTTGAAACTTAATAAACGTTTCTGTTAAAATAACTCTACGTCAAAAATAGGTTGGTAGTGGAGGCGACTATCAAAATTAGTTCCCCGTTTTATGCTTGTATACATCTCACCCTCTCTCTCTCTCTCCCCTCCCCCTCTGCCTCCCCACTCTCTCTATCCCTCTCTCTACCCCTACTCGCTCTCTTTCTCTGCCCCATCTCTCTCTTTTCTGCCTCCCTTTCGCTCTTTCTCTCTCTCTCTCTACCCCCTCTCTTTTTCCACCCACTCCCTCTCTCTCACTTTCTCTCAGCCACTCTTTCTCTTCCCCCCCCCCTCCGCTCCTCCTCTTCTTCTTCTTCTTCTTCTTCTTCTTCTTCTTCTTCCTCTCCCTCTCTCTCTTTCTCTCTCTCCTTCTCTCTTTCATCCTCCTCATGTTCGTTCTATCGTCTTTAGTCATTTATAATACCATCTTCCTCATATTACACATTTCCGCAATTATATGTAATCATGCAGCACCTTTGTGAACCGCCCAATACCCAGGTTAAACAAGCTCGCTTACTTCAAATTTTGTTCGCAAATTTACAATGGTAGTTTACCCTTTCTCATAGCGTCGTTGATAAAGAAATGCAACATCATCAGGGGGCATATAGGAAGAGATTCGGAAAGGGTGGGGTAATATTTTTTTACAAGTACCTCATGCATCCTTTACAGAGGTGAGAAACTAATTGTCAGTTCTATGTGTTCATTAAGCAAAAAATAAAGATGCTTGGTTGCATAAGAATTTATTTCTGAAAAATAGTATCTGTCAGTCGGAAACTTTCTTTTTAGGACATTTCCAATTATAATGAACGACTTTTATATAGCGGTTATCAACTCTTTATGAAGAATTCTCTAAGCGCTCTACAATTGCAGGATTATTATCCTGGCTTTAGCCCGGCAGCCACTTCATTATAGCGCACTTGGCGTTTCAAGGATTAAATATTCCTACCAGGTACCCATTCACCTCACCTGGGTTGAGTGCAGCACAATGTGGATGAATTTCGTGCTGAAGGAAATGAACGCCCTGGGCGGGACTCGAACCTAAGACCCTCTGGTTGAAAGGCGAGAGTCATGACCACTACACCACGGCGCCTCCACAATTGGAAATTACTAAATATGATATAGAAATAAGGCCCAAAAGGCAGTGGAATGTATATAAAGAACATCAGAATTTCACTTTTCATGTTGTATTTCACGTTTTTATCTCTAATTCCATCGTATTTTTTTTTAAACTTGAGTTAAAAACTTATAGAGAAATAATCAGGTCTGGCCGTAGGAGGGTTAGTGAATGGAGGGCGTCAAACCATTTTTTTTTTTTTTTTTGCCTTTTGAGGGTGCTGTTCAGTGGAGATCACGACTAGATTTTTATTTTAGTTCTAGTGATTTTTTTTCCAGAAGAGGGGGTTCGCTCCATCAAATCGCACCCCTTGCCTTCTACCTTAGTCGTACTACCGATGCAGTGTCCTTAAAAGCATATCACCCAAATGAATGTAATTTTAGTAAAGGCACGCAAGGTTCTACCGCAGTCATGTTGACAATGGTCATTAGTTGAAGTTGACACGAATCTTGCTATGGCATTGAACAACTGTAGCAAGAAGCGGATATAAATTTGCTCTGTGAATTCAAAATATTTTTTTCTTAAGCTGGAGAGGCCATTTTCCTTTTTGAATGGTTGTTATGCAGTACGTGTCAGGGGTTCTTATTTCTTTCTTATATTGCTAATGGTCAAAAACTTTGCTTCAATTTCACGCCTTTTATTTCTATCGTCCATGGATGTTTCCACGAAATGACGGGAACGAAAGGATACTATTGATGAAGCCATTAGGAAATACACTTTCATTGAAACGTGTTCTTCTATAAACACGATTAGCATTTTAATAGGATACATCTTGAATAGTTGTCACGTCGGGATTTTTTTCTTCAGGCAAAATTATCCCTTAGCTGTCATTACTTCGTGAAAACACAGAGGAAATTTTTTCATTATCACCCATCCTTTTTTTTTATTATTGTAAAACGTATATGTGTAATGTGGTGTGTGTACGTGTATGTCTTGTGTTGGTGGTGGTGGTTGTTGTTTGGGTGTGTGCCTTTGTCAGATTCAATTACTGTCGTTCACCTCAAGTTCTTAATTTCCATTTCTCATCTAGAAGGAACTGTTGTCATTCCTTATTATTGTTATCCTCATTCTCCCCCTCTCTTTCTCTCTCTCTCCCTATCTATATATATCTCTCTCTCTTTCTCTCCCTCTCTCCTTCCCTCTCTCTTTCTTTAATCCTCTCTTCCTCTGGTCCTCATCTCCCTCTCTAATTTTCTCAATCAGTCCGTCTCTCTCGTCACCTTTATGTGTCCTCACAAAACCCCAAGGTCCCCTTACCTAACTTGAATTTCACAAAAATCTAACACCTAACAATATATTTCTCCCTGTCACACTGGTTTGTCTTCTTTCTTAATAATGGTACTCTCCCACATTTGGCTTGAACAAATAGGTTCGTTAGAGGAGAGACGGTGCCTCAGATATGCACTTACTTTATTGTGAGGGGCAGTAAAATATTCACACACTTCAGTTTATCAATAACAGAGTACAGTATGTTCAAAGTTAGTTTGCATGAAATCCACCCAGGAATAGCTTAATTATCGCAAAATAGGAATAACGCCGTGCGCCGTGCGTTATTCCTATGCGTACCATGCACTCCTTTAAATATGTTGTAAAATGTCACCTTATTTTAAATATGTGAAAACAAAGTTACGTACATGTATTATATTATAATTGTAACCGCGATGACTATCAATTTTCTTACAGTTTATAAATAACTTAAATGGGTTTCTCTTCTACTTCTGTCTTCTCGTCTACTTCTCTTCTACTTCTCTCTTCTTTCTACTTTGACGTTTATACTACTGTTTCCGTATTTGTTATTTTTGTTTAATAGTTAGTTTACTATTAATACATTTATTTCTCACATGTAAAGGTGTGACGATAGCTCAAGCCTCTGGCTTATTTCGTCTTACCTCTGTATGCCACTGTGTATATTTATATCATGTTCATACAAACTAGTGTATTTATTATGATCACACTTATTATGATATTGTATTCGTATGTCCTTCATTCTATGTCAAACATTGTGTCATACAGGAAATGAATAAATGAATATACAAATGAATATACACAATGCTTCCATATGCAAAATAAATGGGAATTCACAATCTGCACACATGTCATCGGAAGCACCATTCATCTCTCTCCCTCTCTCTCTCTCCGGTATGCTGCCGCCGATTCTGCTCGCGGTTTGTAAGAATAACGGTTGATTTAACATTTTCAAACTACATAGAATAGGTCAGAATACGTGACAAAAATCTTCTCCCAATTTTGGACACATTTATCATTATGCATATAAACCGATTTGTGAATACATCGGCTCGTTTCAGACCAATTTCTGAAATCTGACCATTTGATATCTTTTAATAGCCAAGATAGTTATGTCCAGTGAAAATTTTAATCTATTGTACGGTTTCTATTAGCAGAACTTATATCAGGACGCAAACTTAGTGAATTTAGCGTTAGGCAAATGTGGCACCTGGGAAAACGGCTTCATTTTGGATATACACTTTAATATATAACACCCATTGTGTTAACTTGACACCTTCCCGGTAAGGATAATTTCGGACAACACCTGTTGAATCTAAGATTTTGTAGTGCACCCTAGCTATATATTCAAAAGTATGACTGAATCTTAAAGTAGGCATATTGGCCCATCGCATGTCGATTCGAGTTGACACCTTTAAAAAATCTGTTATTCAAGACCTCACAATCCTCATCCATAGATAGATTCATCCCGTGTTTACTCCCCGGGGGCCAGGGGCGATTTCTCGCCGTAAATGGAGCAGAAATGAGCCCGCCTTAAGCCCCTCGTAACTTCCCTGGAACCTCGCTAAGACGATCCAATGAACGAGATTGTCTTAAAGATCAAGTAAGAGGAGAAGATGATGAAGATTGAAGCGCGATCTTTGACATTCAGTCACATATTTGTGTTCATAGGAAACATGTGTATATAGAAATGCACTATTAAAATTGTGTAAAATGACAGCAGCTCTGATAGAAGCAGAGTTTTCCAGAAATTTTCCTTAAAATCCTTAAAAAATACAAGTGGGTGTTTTACCAAATCGTTCGTGAAGTTACGCACGACTTTAAAAAAAGAACTCGTACCATCCGTATACAAAAAGTCGTTCTTAAAGTCTTTTGCTGTACTTCAAACATGATAATATCATTTTTAATTTCGTAGGCCTTTTTTACAGCTGGGGTAGCTGAAAGCGCATATACATTGAATCCGATAAGAATGTTCGAGACATGCACATATTAATGTTTGCTTCAGTCTTCCTCGTGCTTTCTGTGTGCAGAAGGTGTATTGACACGATATAAACTGTTTCCGCAAAATAAAATCGGTCATGGACAATAGAGCCGTACGCCGTCCATTGAACTGTGCGGACACAACAATAACAAGCCGATTCGAATAGCATTTCAAAGAGCATTTAATTGGCGTTCGACTTAATTTTTCTGAAATTCATTGTTACATTTTACACAGACTTGGCATATTGACTACAAACACATAGGTGTGATTCGTCCTTTTCCTTATAGGAAGCGGAGGGATTAGAGACCTGTGAAACTTTATCGAGATCGAGCCGGATTATCTACGGTGATCTGCATACCCTGGATAGGAGCTCAATTCTTGATTAATTTCCACGCCATTTTGCGGCTGTGTCTTCATATGGTGTGTTGCTAGAAAGTTGCAATTGATTGAAATCAACTTCAAGATAACTAATTGTAAATTCCAGAACGCGATTTTCATTCGTGCATGGTCTGCGTTTCTAACATGATGCGCTTGGAAAAATAATTTTGGGATCCATAGCATCTTTCGAACAACTCCCTCTCTGTGCCCTGGTATAGTCTATCATTTTAAGAAAAGTCACGTGTTGGAGAGGCCCGTAACCTGTTGCCCATTTTTTTTCAAACTTTGCAATACCCCTACAATCCTTGTAAAAAGGCCTATGGGAGGAACTTAAGCAGTCAATGATCAGTGAACAAAACAAAAAGTGTTACACGCTTGGAGAAATGATAATTCTTTCAAGACGGGAAAATGAGCACTTTAATGAAATTATATTTGATCCAACCGTTATAGTGTTATGACCAGCGTGTTCAATTTGTTTATTTGTCCTTAAATCCTAAATACAGTTTTAGTAACGATTAAGAAGTGTGAATTTTACCGGATAACATATTTTACATATATCTTTTTATGAGCTGATTCTCCTTTAAAAATTTGAATTTGACCCTTAAATCATTTCTAGCGCCCCCTCTCGGTAACAATGATATTATGTTTGTTATCTGGCATATGCGAGGGTATTTAATCAGAGATTTGACAAAAAAATAAATAAAAAGGTATAGACAAAAATTGATTTCTGAAATTGTCATCAAATTATGTGCATGAGAACACGTCCTTTATCAAAACTGATCAAGAAAGAAGAACTTGATTCAGTATATGAAGGGACCCCATACTGAAAAGTTTTTGCACATTTTACGTCGTAGCTTTACCATAACTCATTCATTTTTCACGCAATCTTTTTGGGGTTTTTTTTTGTTCATAACACGACATTTCATTTTGTTTAGACTTGAAGACAAACTTTGTGGACAAATTACCAAATCTTTACTTGAGGTTTAAACAAATATCATCAATTGAAGCGTCTAAAATCAGTCTTGAGGCAGTTTTACAAACTTCTATCATACATTTCGCTGCGTTCACATCTTCTATAGATCAGGGGTGTGTACCATGAAAGATGCGATTATACTTGCGATAGAAAGTAATCGCAAATATATGGCAAAATGTGTATCAAAGAGATACGATTAGTCGCAAAATTAATCGTATCTCTTTATGTAAAAAGGCCTCAGGTTATCTATTGCGCAATAGATATATCGTATGGTTTACACTTTATATTCAGTACTAAGTACTATCTCTACTAATTAATTACAATGGCCATTTTTTTCAATGAGCAGTCATTTCTTTGCATCATAAAGCAAAAGGAATCGATTAGTGGAAAATGCGGACAAACAAATCGATATCGACCCTATGAAACAAGAACAATATTAGGGTCCAACTAAAGGCTGAAGAGTGCCAAAGAGTGTCGAAGATGAGTGCTCAATTTTTTCTTCTTTTTTGCTTAATTGTTTGGATCATCAGACCAAGGAATCGATTAGCGGGAAATACAGCCAAACAAATCGATAACGACCTTATGAAACAAGAAAAATATTATGGTCCTATACTAATGGCCGAAGAGTGCCGAAGAGTGCCAGAGAGCGCTGAATAGCTACTTGTTGGCACTTTTCGGCTTTAAGTGAGTGCCACATAATTGTTATCGTACTAACAAACGCCGAAAAGTGACGAAAATGAACTTCCAATCTTAATGTGCTGGTTAACTTCTATTTGTAATCATTGCGTTTTCAGGGAAAAGGCAGATATACGGAGACAGGCGCCATTGGTCCACAGAGTCCCTAGCTGAACTACTTGATGTTACATGTGGAATACAATGGAATGAAGGTACACTGCAAAAATGTTGGTGTTAAATTCAAAACCCTGGAGTGGACAAGTGTAGAGTCCAGCTGATGTCAAATTTTACAGTGTTTTTGCAATGTAGCAAAATAAATTGGATAAAGCATCTTCCCAACTGTAAACATCAATAACGCAACTCTACTACAAAAATAAATATAGAAATAAGAAACCTTCTCTTGACTTGCAGAGTACCTTATTGAATTACGTATAATAGAGGAGCTAAATTATACTCCTATGACTTATAATGTGTAGCGGTCAAGGGTACATTAGACTTTCAAGATTATTTCGTTCCTTCAAGATGTAATGCCCCGGTCACATAGGACCCCGGAAGCAACACGATTCAACACGACTCTTTGTTAATTCACAGTTAACTGCCTCAGAACAACGAGTTGGGGGTGAATCTTGTTGCTTCCGGGGTCCTATGTGACCGGGGCTTAAGATTCAACGGCCTTGGCCTGACGAATATATTTCTTTAAGATATATCAATTTCCTTTCATGCTTAATGGAATAGGCACTAAAAGCAAAATCATATTTGTTTGAACAGTCCCAAGTCGAGATGACATTTATTTTGGTGTATAATCTTTGCGCATTTATAAACTTCAATTTTTATTATCTAATCATCAAATGTTCTTATTGATACATATTCTGTCCAATATCTGTGATATCTATGAAATTGATTATGTCAGGTGAGAAATCAGATTGAATGAAAGAGTAAAGTTGACAATAAAGCAACTCTTCTTAAAAAAGAGAAATTCTATCTTGAGTTGTAAAGTACCTTATCGAATAACATCTGATAGAGGAGCTAAATATACTCCATAAGACTTATAATGTGTCATGGCCAAGAATACACGAGACCAATGGCCGTGACCTGACGACTATATTTCTTTGAACACGATATAAACTATTTCCGAAAAATTAAGTCGAACACAAATTCAATGCTCCTTTGTAATGGTATTGAAATCGGAACCTGTTTGTCATTGTTGTGTCCGCACAGTTGAATACACGGCTTACGGAGCTTTTGTCTGCGTTCGACTTAATTTTTCGGAAATAGTTTATATCGTGTTTTTAAGAAATGTCGACTTCCTTGCATGCTTGATGCAATTAGAATAGAAACTAAATGGAAATTAATATTTGTTTGAATAGTCGCAATTAGATTATTTGGTATCTAATCTTTTGCACATACAAGTCGTATTTTTTTTTAATTTTTTTTTATATGTTTATGATATTCGAATTCAATTTCGCTTATTGATATATAAGTTGTGACCAATATCCGTGCAAATTTACGAACTTCAGGTATGAAAACTGATTGGATGAAACACTTAAAAAAATCATCTAATTTTTGCAGATTTAAAACTCGTATCTTCTATATATGCATGCATGACATTCGAATTTCATTGTAATTATTTTCCTTTTCATTTCTGAACGATATCAGTGATATTTATGAAAAAAAATCATATTAGTTGAGCAATATGATTGAATGAAATATAAAATATAACCACTCAGCTGAAAAAGATTAATTTGATCTTGACTTGTAAAGTACCATGTAGAATTACATTACGATAGAGGAGTTAAAATATAATTCACTTGGTTTAAAATGTGTAGCGGCCAATGGTACATTAGTCTTTCAAGATCATTTCGTTCCTTCAAGATGTAAGATTCAACGGCCTTGAACTGACAAATATACTTATTTAAGATATTTACCTTTTCGTTCATGCTTGATGTAATTAGAATAGACGATTAAGGAAAACAAATATTGTTTGATCTGTCCCGATTCGATGGAACTGTTATTTTGATATCTGATATTTGCACATGTACAACCTCGCATTTTTTGATCAATTCATCGCATTTCCTTATTCCTGACTAATACCTGTGATATTTATAAAAATTAATGTATTAGATGTGAAATCTAATATAATGAAGCGTAGCTATTGATATAAAGCCAGTCTTCTGAAAAAAAAACCTCTGAGAGTACCTTATCGAATTACATGTTTGAAACAGAACGTCAGAAGAGATAAAATATACTCCTATGGCTTATAATATGTTGCGGCCAAGGATAAATGCCCTGACCTAACAAATATATTTATTTAAGAAATGTCGATTTCATTTCGTGCTTGATGGAATTAGAATAGTCGCTGATGCTCAAATATACACAAAAAATATGAAAATAACTGTTGTGGGAATGTTATTTTTAGTTATATTTAGTTACATTATATGTTATATAATCTCATTTTCCATCTCATCAAAATTACTATTCTTTTTATGTTACGTATTCTTTGATCGACATCTAAAACTGTCACTATATAAATTTACTTTCTGCCCCCCCCCCCACTTCTCTCACTGTCTGTCTGTCTATCACTCGCATTCCGATCATAACCAGGGTCTAGCGATCCGGAGGATTGGGTGGTTTCTGAATCAACCTCCCC
>BQKZ01011758.1:0-15743 GCA_036244855.1 Temnopleurus reevesii | reverse complement strand
CTCTCCCTCTTCCTTTCTTTCTTTCCCTCTCCTTTCCTTCTCCCTTTCCTTTTCCTCTTTCCCTTTTTTTCTTTTTTTTCTTTTTCCCTTTCTTTCTTTTTTCCTTTTCTTTTCTCCTTTCTTTTTTCCTCTTTTTTTTTTCTTCTCCTTTCTTTTTTTTTTGCGCCCCCCTTCCGCTTACCCGGGGAGCTGGCGCCCCCATAGCCCCCCCACGGTGCGCGCCTGCTGTTTAACCGTAGAAATGAGTTATGTACATTTATTGACACTTGAATTTGAGCAATTGTTAGGACCGTGAACCACAAGCACGAGTCATAATGATAATAATGATAATGATAATAATGATAATAAATATGATAGTGATAATGATAGTGATAATGATGATAGTAATAATAATCATTATGATAACAATGATAATACATGAAATTCATAATGCGCGTGTATCTACTCAGAGCGCTTTTGGATTATTACCACGGCTGTAGCCCTCTAATGATCGGAACTTTCAAGCAACATCCGCTATTAATTGTCAGGTTATTTCCGAAAATCATTGTCTGTCATTATTTTTTCCAGTGAATATTACCAGATTTCTTAAATATGTCTTTTCTTCATTTTCTCCATGAAATACTTAAATATTTGTTTACAGTCTCAGAAAATGATTAGGAATATCGAGCTATTTGAACATGCACATTTTATACTTGTTGAAAATCGTACTTTCAGATCATAACGATGTTTTGTAGACTTTAACCTAAAATCTGCCGCTGCATGTTCTGTATCTTCCTAATGTGTTATACAGGATGCACAAAGCGGCTATTTTCCGTTCTTTTGTAAAAGAATGGTCTTTAAATATTGCGCCTGATTGTCTGTTGTGACGTCACACTTGCCATCCCATTATTCTTTAAATAGTTTCAAATACTCTATGAGAATGTTATTGTCTACATTGTAAACTGCGAACTGTGAATTATAGGTCATAAATTTCAGCAATATAAATCAATAACTTCCTCTCATATCATTATTATCATTATTGTGGGTTTTTTTTTTATTTGAGAATTTTACACTTTTAAATGGGAACAGTATTCGATTTAAAACTCGATCTAATTTCCGAAAATAACCAGTTAATTTCATTAAATGAAATATTTATGTAGCCCAGGAGGATACCTTTTGACATTTATACATTAGCACATATTGAGTTTTTGCTATTGTGTTATTCATGTAATCGTTTGCAAACAGGCCGGACCTCATGCAGGACCACCAAATTGGTGAAATTAGCCATCCTGTATAGATTCAGAAATAGATAAATCCATATTACGTCCAACGCCAATATGTTGTCAGTGCTCTTATTGGCACTATTGCTATCGTTGAATGTCGCTCCTAGCGCGAGATCGGTTTATCCCCATCTCGTCCAATGGCATCTCGTCCAAAAACCGTTTCGTCCAAAAGCGCTTCGTCTAACATTAGGTCGTCCAATTACCGTTTTGTCCAATATTCATTTCGTCCAATAGCCGCTTTGTCCAATATCCTGTTCGTCCAATAGCCATTTTGTCTATTAACGTTTGGTCCAATAATTAATTCGTCCAATAGCCATTTGGGCTAACATCGTTTCGTCCAATCTGGACAACCTGGTGATAGGACAAAGTGACACTAAACAAAGCGGTAATTGGACGAAGTAGGACTAGACCACATGATGATCATGATGATTGGACGAATAGGCAATTAGACAAAGTGAAGATGGACCATATGGCTATTGGACAAACTGGCTATTGGACGAACGGGATATTGGACAAATTGGTTACTGGACAAAGCGGCAATTGGACGAAATGTTTATTGTCAGACAAAATGTTTATAGACGAAGTAATGCTGGACGAAGCGCGTTTGGATGAAACGGTCATTGGACGAGATGGCATTGGACGAGATGGCAATTTACCGCGCGGGTTCATGTTCATTCGCCCCTTTTCGGCCGGCGTCTGTTTTGTTGGACCGAAGGCTTCGGGCGCTTCACGTGGGTGGTTACTCCACCTCATTGCCAGGGGGTCAGAAAACGACATTTTTTTAATGGCACCCACAAGTGAGTCGGGAGCCTTTGGACTACTGTTGTGTAGGCCCGACATGGATGTGACGTGATTAAAAGTACGGTTATTACTGTAACTAGTTATCCATCTCTCCTTCTTTACTTNATCAAATCTCCTTCTCCAGCCCTCTTCTATATATTGTTTGTTTTAATAATTTATGACATATGGTTGGGTTAGGACAACACAAAATACGTTTCGACTTTGATTTAATATTGCTCCACAAAAATCTTTATAGCATTTGACTGGCGAGAATGCCCTTTATGGATATGGGAATTAAAATATCCTGAATATATGGAATATGGAATATGGAATATGGGAAATTTTGGGGGACACTAAAATAAGTGCATCCTCGAAAATAACCCTCCATCACATGACAGAATCAGTTCATTAAAGTTTGCGGCACACTGATGAGGGAGGGGATCGGTTACACTGATTCCCCATTCCTAAAGCCCCGGTCACATAGGGCTTCGGAAGCAACACGAATCAACACGACTCCTTGTTCTTAGGCAGTTTACTGTGAATTAACAAAGAGTCGTGTTAAATCGTGTTGCTTTCGGGGTTCTATGTGACCGGGGCATTTATAGTTTAATACACTGTAGATCAGTACTTATTTAGCAAAGCTTAATTACCACGTACCGTCGATAATAATTCCTTTAAATGCACTTTGTGTATAATAACGATTTTATTTGATTTTTATTACAGTGATACTGTTGCCATTGTAGTCTGTTCTTGAAGAATATTGTATAAAAGAAAAATGATTAAATTTTTCAATACGCAATCAAATCTCCTTCTCCAGCCCTCTTCTATATATTGTTTGTTTTAATAATTTATGACATATGGTTGGGTTAGGACAACACAAAATACGTTTCGACTTTGATTTAATATTGCTCCACAAAAATCTTTATAGCATTTGACTGGCGAGAATGCCCTTTATGGATATGGGAATTAAAATATCCTGAATATATGGAATATGGAATATGGAATATGGGAAATTTTGGGGGACACTAAAATAAGTGCATCCTCGAAAATAACCCTCCATCACATGACAGAATCAGTTCATTAAAGTTTGCGGCACACTGATGAGGGAGGGGATCGGTTACACTGATTCCCCATTCCTAAAGCCCCGGTCACATAGGGCTTCGGAAGCAACACGAATCAACACGACTCCTTGTTCTTAGGCAGTTTACTGTGAATTAACAAAGAGTCGTGTTAAATCGTGTTGCTTTCGGGGTTCTATGTGACCGGGGCATTTATAGTTTAATACACTGTAGATCAGTACTTATTTAGCAAAGCTTAATTACCACGTACCGTCGATAATAATTCCTTTAAATGCACTTTGTGTATAATAACGATTTTATTTGATTTTTATTACAGTGATACTGTTGCCATTGTAGTCTGTTCTTGAAGAATATTGTATAAAAGAAAAATGATTAAATTTTTCAATACGCAATCAAATCTCCTTCTCCAGCCCTCTTCTATATATTGTTTGTTTTAATAATTTATGACATATGGTTGGGTTAGGACAACACAAAATACGTTTCGACTTTGATTTAATATTGCTCCACAAAAATCTTTATAGCATTTGACTGGCGAGAATGCCCTTTATGGATATGGGAATTAAAATATCCTGAATATATGGAATATGGAATATGGAATATGGGAAATTTTGGGGGACACTAAAATAAGTGCATCCTCGAAAATAACCCTCCATCACATGACAGAATCAGTTCATTAAAGTTTGCGGCACACTGATGAGGGAGGGGATCGGTTACACTGATTCCCCATTCCTAAAGCCCCGGTCACATAGGGCTTCGGAAGCAACACGAATCAACACGACTCCTTGTTCTTAGGCAGTTTACTGTGAATTAACAAAGAGTCGTGTTAAATCGTGTTGCTTTCGGGGTTCTATGTGACCGGGGCATTTATAGTTTAATACACTGTAGATCAGTACTTATTTAGCAAAGCTTAATTACCACGTACCGTCGATAATAATTCCTTTAAATGCACTTTGTGTATAATAACGATTTTATTTGATTTTTATTACAGTGATACTGTTGCCATTGTAGTCTGTTCTTGAAGAATATTGTATAAAAGAAAAATGATTAAATTTTTCAATACGCAATCAAATCTCCTTCTCCAGCCCTCTTCTATATATTGTTTGTTTTAATAATTTATGACATATGGTTGGGTTAGGACAACACAAAATACGTTTCGACTTTGATTTAATATTGCTCCACAAAAATCTTTATAGCATTTGACTGGCGAGAATGCCCTTTATGGATATGGGAATTAAAATATCCTGAATATATGGAATATGGAATATGGAATATGGGAAATTTTGGGGGACACTAAAATAAGTGCATCCTCGAAAATAACCCTCCATCACATGACAGAATCAGTTCATTAAAGTTTGCGGCACACTGATGAGGGAGGGGATCGGTTACACTGATTCCCCATTCCTAAAGCCCCGGTCACATAGGGCTTCGGAAGCAACACGAATCAACACGACTCCTTGTTCTTAGGCAGTTTACTGTGAATTAACAAAGAGTCGTGTTAAATCGTGTTGCTTTCGGGGTTCTATGTGACCGGGGCATTTATAGTTTAATACACTGTAGATCAGTACTTATTTAGCAAAGCTTAATTACCACGTACCGTCGATAATAATTCCTTTAAATGCACTTTGTGTATAATAACGATTTTATTTGATTTTTATTACAGTGATACTGTTGCCATTGTAGTCTGTTCTTGAAGAATATTGTATAAAAGAAAAATGATTAAATTTTTCAATACGCAATCAAATCTCCTTCTCCAGCCCTCTTCTATATATTGTTTGTTTTAATAATTTATGACATATGGTTGGGTTAGGACAACACAAAATACGTTTCGACTTTGATTTAATATTGCTCCACAAAAATCTTTATAGCATTTGACTGGCGAGAATGCCCTTTATGGATATGGGAATTAAAATATCCTGAATATATGGAATATGGAATATGGAATATGGGAAATTTTGGGGGACACTAAAATAAGTGCATCCTCGAAAATAACCCTCCATCACATGACAGAATCAGTTCATTAAAGTTTGCGGCACACTGATGAGGGAGGGGATCGGTTACACTGATTCCCCATTCCTAAAGCCCCGGTCACATAGGGCTTCGGAAGCAACACGAATCAACACGACTCCTTGTTCTTAGGCAGTTTACTGTGAATTAACAAAGAGTCGTGTTAAATCGTGTTGCTTTCGGGGTTCTATGTGACCGGGGCATTTATAGTTTAATACACTGTAGATCAGTACTTATTTAGCAAAGCTTAATTACCACGTACCGTCGATAATAATTCCTTTAAATGCACTTTGTGTATAATAACGATTTTATTTGATTTTTATTACAGTGATACTGTTGCCATTGTAGTCTGTTCTTGAAGAATATTGTATAAAAGAAAAATGATTAAATTTTTCAATACGCAATCAAATCTCCTTCTCCAGCCCTCTTCTATATATTGTTTGTTTTAATAATTTATGACATATGGTTGGGTTAGGACAACACAAAATACGTTTCGACTTTGATTTAATATTGCTCCACAAAAATCTTTATAGCATTTGACTGGCGAGAATGCCCTTTATGGATATGGGAATTAAAATATCCTGAATATATGGAATATGGAATATGGAATATGGGAAATTTTGGGGGACACTAAAATAAGTGCATCCTCGAAAATAACCCTCCATCACATGACAGAATCAGTTCATTAAAGTTTGCGGCACACTGATGAGGGAGGGGATCGGTTACACTGATTCCCCATTCCTAAAGCCCCGGTCACATAGGGCTTCGGAAGCAACACGAATCAACACGACTCCTTGTTCTTAGGCAGTTTACTGTGAATTAACAAAGAGTCGTGTTAAATCGTGTTGCTTTCGGGGTTCTATGTGACCGGGGCATTTATAGTTTAATACACTGTAGATCAGTACTTATTTAGCAAAGCTTAATTACCACGTACCGTCGATAATAATTCCTTTAAATGCACTTTGTGTATAATAACGATTTTATTTGATTTTTATTACAGTGATACTGTTGCCATTGTAGTCTGTTCTTGAAGAATATTGTATAAAAGAAAAATGATTAAATTTTTCAATACGCAATCAAATCTCCTTCTCCAGCCCTCTTCTATATATTGTTTGTTTTAATAATTTATGACATATGGTTGGGTTAGGACAACACAAAATACGTTTCGACTTTGATTTAATATTGCTCCACAAAAATCTTTATAGCATTTGACTGGCGAGAATGCCCTTTATGGATATGGGAATTAAAATATCCTGAATATATGGAATATGGAATATGGAATATGGGAAATTTTGGGGGACACTAAAATAAGTGCATCCTCGAAAATAACCCTCCATCACATGACAGAATCAGTTCATTAAAGTTTGCGGCACACTGATGAGGGAGGGGATCGGTTACACTGATTCCCCATTCCTAAAGCCCCGGTCACATAGGGCTTCGGAAGCAACACGAATCAACACGACTCCTTGTTCTTAGGCAGTTTACTGTGAATTAACAAAGAGTCGTGTTAAATCGTGTTGCTTTCGGGGTTCTATGTGACCGGGGCATTTATAGTTTAATACACTGTAGATCAGTACTTATTTAGCAAAGCTTAATTACCACGTACCGTCGATAATAATTCCTTTAAATGCACTTTGTGTATAATAACGATTTTATTTGATTTTTATTACAGTGATACTGTTGCCATTGTAGTCTGTTCTTGAAGAATATTGTATAAAAGAAAAATGATTAAATTTTTCAATACGCAATCAAATCTCCTTCTCCAGCCCTCTTCTATATATTGTTTGTTTTAATAATTTATGACATATGGTTGGGTTAGGACAACACAAAATACGTTTCGACTTTGATTTAATATTGCTCCACAAAAATCTTTATAGCATTTGACTGGCGAGAATGCCCTTTATGGATATGGGAATTAAAATATCCTGAATATATGGAATATGGAATATGGAATATGGGAAATTTTGGGGGACACTAAAATAAGTGCATCCTCGAAAATAACCCTCCATCACATGACAGAATCAGTTCATTAAAGTTTGCGGCACACTGATGAGGGAGGGGATCGGTTACACTGATTCCCCATTCCTAAAGCCCCGGTCACATAGGGCTTCGGAAGCAACACGAATCAACACGACTCCTTGTTCTTAGGCAGTTTACTGTGAATTAACAAAGAGTCGTGTTAAATCGTGTTGCTTTCGGGGTTCTATGTGACCGGGGCATTTATAGTTTAATACACTGTAGATCAGTACTTATTTAGCAAAGCTTAATTACCACGTACCGTCGATAATAATTCCTTTAAATGCACTTTGTGTATAATAACGATTTTATTTGATTTTTATTACAGTGATACTGTTGCCATTGTAGTCTGTTCTTGAAGAATATTGTATAAAAGAAAAATGATTAAATTTTTCAATACGCAATCAAATCTCCTTCTCCAGCCCTCTTCTATATATTGTTTGTTTTAATAATTTATGACATATGGTTGGGTTAGGACAACACAAAATACGTTTCGACTTTGATTTAATATTGCTCCACAAAAATCTTTATAGCATTTGACTGGCGAGAATGCCCTTTATGGATATGGGAATTAAAATATCCTGAATATATGGAATATGGAATATGGAATATGGGAAATTTTGGGGGACACTAAAATAAGTGCATCCTCGAAAATAACCCTCCATCACATGACAGAGAGATCATTTTCAATATATTATTTGCGTAACTTTTGCCATGTTTGCCTCAATATTTAAAAGTATTTAACTGTTGTCGAATGATGATATTACAATAGTCAGATTGTGAATTGTATACATGAGTGTTGCTATATAGGTACAACAAACAGAAAAAGGTTGCCAAGCCTATCAACAACCACCGCATGCGACGTTCATTTCGCTATGGGAGCGCGATTATGTGATAACCAGAATGAAGATATATTTATTTCACTGAACAGTTGACAAAAATGTTTGCATAATCTTTAACTACTTTACGAAAGTAGTGCATTCGTACTTTATGTTCCCCTCTTAAATGTCCCAATTTAGAAGGAACATGTCATTACCATTTTTGGTAGTGTTGCGTGAAGCCTGGGAAATGCCCACATATCAACAGTTTAAATGGATTCCTATTCCTATTGGTAAAAAAAGATTATTTATTATATGAAATGGGATGTTGTCATTAGGCAGACAGTACCGGATGTCATTTTTAAGCCTAAATTCCAGGCCCGTATAGAAGGGGTTGGGACCCCGCCTCATCCCTCGCCAGCGTACGTCCGATTCAGCAAGGAAAGGCGTCCTTATTTGGCAAAAGAAAGGTCTGATTAATAGCGAAAAAAAATTGTCGGCGAAATGAAATGTACAAGCATGAAATATACATTTCTTCTTTTGAAGCGCGATTAAGTGTTTTTAGATGAAGAAATATAATTGCATTGAACATTTGACAGAGAAGATTGCGTAGTCTATGACTGTGTTAAGAAAGTAGTGCATTTGTACATTATATCTCCACCCCCTCTTATTTTTTTTTCAAATTTATCAGAAACATAACGCACAATTTGGCATGAAGCCGTTGCATATCGCCACCGCTTTCGGTAGTGTTGCATGAAGCCTTGAAAATGCCTACATAGCAACAACTCAGCGGGATTCCTCTTCCTATGGGTAAAAAGATTTGCTATCATATTAAACGGGGTGTCGTCATTGTATGGGTATACAATATGTTATTGAACATTTTTAAACCTAAGTTCCAGTTCCATATCCATTAGGATGGGTTCGTACCCCACCCACATTCCTCGCCAGCATAGGGCCGCCAAAGGGTCCGTTTTAGCAAAAGAAATGTCCGTTTTAGAAGTGAAAATAGTTTTTTTTTAAATGCCAGTCCGCCCGCCAGTGGAAAGAAAAGTACAAGCTTTTTCTTATGCTGTTTTGCTTGTCAGCTCTCAAGCGGTCCAAAAAAAAAAATAATTGTAGTAACGAGCCTGACGTTTAGGTGTACTTTATCACAGACCAAAGCAGTCTCAAGTAGGTCAGACATTACCCAGGTCGAGGAGAACATTCCTAAATTGGGGCAAATAATTAGGCCACCATTTGAAAGAATCACCCCAAAATCCCACAACATATATTTTTAGGTGGGGTAATATCCGTGTTTTGACATGCACATCATGATTTCTTTTGTAAGTTTTCATCATCTACAAATAGATCATGGACACACTTTATCGAGGGTTCGAATCCAGGGATGGGTGACATGTTAAGCCCCGGTCACATAGGACCTCGGAAGCAACACGATTCACCCCGACTCTTTGTTAATTCACAGTTATAGAACAACGAGTCGGGGTGAATCGTGTTGCTTCCGGGGTCCTATGTGACCGGGGCTTTAGGCGTTTATAGATACGGATGCAAACAAACCCTTTTGCATGCATCCAATAATCTCGGAGTTTTTGTGTCATCTTTGTTCTGTCTTCCGTAGTCTAATATTTGCCGTCCTTGGGTCAACAAAAGTTCTCTTCTTCAAGAACATGTTTCACTGGTGTTTCAGCTAGGAGCAACGTTGCAAGTGGTAAAATAAACTATTCACGCGGATGACTGCAAAAAGACGTATCGATTATAAGAACAACATTACTGGGGGAAGTATTGTTGTGTTGCGAAAGTGATGGTGGTGTCATGAATTTTGGGAGAAAATCAAAGTTTGTTAGAAAAGAGATTTTGGATGCAGCGTTAGATGCGTTCGTTAAAAATATAACAAGTGGATGTGGTGCGCAAAAAAAAGATTATGTTCTTGGTTTTATCTGGCAAATGAGGTATTGATATCGTTGTCTAAGGACATTCATTTAATGGTGGAAAATTAATAAAAACAGAAACAAAACAAGGAAACAAGCCAGCAACGATAACAAAAACAGTAACAAAAACAACAACGAAATAGCGATCCCAAGATGATCGGAAGCAAAATATTGTAAATATTGCTCCAGCACCAAATGGTGGCAATCCAGTTAACATTTAATGAGTGGATTTTTTTTTGTTTTTAATTGGTGGACGGGAGCTGGTGGACGGTTAAAAACGAGTACGCATTATGATACGCTGATGCGCACAGCAGTTGCGCACTTGTCATTTGATGCGCACATCATATGTGCACTCGTTTTCTGCCTTCCACATCCCTCCATCAATCGCTTTCGAAAATTCACTGCTGTGGGTCGGTTACTGCTAAAGTTTTAGCGCGGATTTAAAATTATGACTGCGCCTGCATACTTTTACTCGCCGCTGCACGTCGGAAAGTCGCCGCTCATGCCCCAGTCTGACCGAGAGGTCGCCATCGATCGATTTTGGATTAAAAATCAGAACCGATTGATCAAAGGCTGATGAGCCTTTTGTTTCAAGTTTCAAGTTTCATTTTTGTTTAATTTCATCTTCATAGGTACTATTTTAATTTGCGGAGTTTTGTTATTCTTTTATGTTATTAGTGTAAATATTCATATATAAGTTTTACTGTTGTATTATTTTGATTGCCGAGTTTTATTATTGTATATGTTCCTGTAATTTTTATTGTGCAGGACCCCTCGTGATACCAGAATCTTTTTGTGAAGGCATCCTGCTGAAATATTGATCGATAGATAAAATAAATAAATACATGAATCATAACAAAAAACAATATATATATACAAAATAATGTTGATACAGAATAATATAATGGTACCATTGCTTGGTATAGCCGCTCGGAGAACGACTGAGTCAACCGGCCGGTCATTTCATAATAGGCCGGCTTCTGGACGACCAGTGATCGCCGCGACAAGAAAAGTGTCGTTGTCTTTTAAAAATCCATCGACCTATCTGTGACTCTAACTGCAGATGATCCACTGATCATTTTGCAATCAATAGTCTGGTTACCGGTAGAGGTCCACCCGCGAACCGATGGGTTATTGGTCGGTCATTGTTCGGGCGTTACGCGGATAAACTTTCCCACTCTGAGCTTAATTTGGCATCCGCTGATTATCAATCATCGAAAAGTTTCTCGAAAACTATTCACTGTGCAATGATAATAACCGATGAGAATTTTGATCAATCAGATAAATTTCCAAATCTGCACCGAAAATGGGTTTAACATTACACCTTGAAACACGAAGAGCACCCTTTTGGATGATATCTTACTTTTTCAGAAAGGTATAATATTGCTCCTTTTCATTAGTTTGTAAAATTTCACGAAATCTTCCAAACTTGCGGAAGTTTTCGGGTTCGGACTACTCCATGAATCGAGGCCAACGCCAGACTGACTGAGCTGCTTGCTGATTTCGAACGATGTACGGATTTATAAGCCATCGAATGCCAAATTATGTTTTAAAGATTTCAATTAAGAATTTATTTGCCAAAATAAAGATGTATTTTAGTTTGTTATATGGAGGTATTCGATTGTCATTACGTTTCATATGATTTTTACATATAATTGTATTTTAAAAAGGACATCATTTTACTTTCTATACTTATATCATCCATAATTACGATGATTATGTCACTTTAAATCGTCTTCACGCATCATCTTTCCTCTTTTAAGCCCCCCTTATGATACTTTGGGGTAAACAAGTCCCTTTTTTAATATAGCGTCTGTTTTCAAACATGTTAACGAGGAGGGTTTCCTTTTCAATGCACCTTGATACGGTTCTCTTGGAGTTGATTTAATCCTCTCCGCCTCCCCATCCCAATCTCCAATGCCCGAAATATCTCTATTTCAGCGTCATCTTTTAAAATCTTTTTTTGCGACCCTCGTCTAAACCCTTTCATCATTCCTCAGCGATCCATTTTCTACCAATGTTTGCCTATTCTCTATTTGCTCTGAAATCCCTCAATCAAAAGAAAGAAGTCTCAGTCCGTCACTTTCTTTCATCTGGAAGAAAGGAAACTTCCAGGGTGTTGAAACCGTTGAAGTTCTCCGTTTTTACGAAACGACTCAACGCTCAGTGGTCCGTTTGGGGTTAATACCGGTTCTGGACGAGTGCGCAGTGGTGTTACGGTGCTGATGGCCCTGGCTGAGATTTAGTTGATACCAGATACTTGGTTGATACTTCGTCGGGGAACTTACGAAAACAAAAAGATTCGCAGATGGGAAAGGTATCAAGTTTGTGGAAATATATCTAGGAGTAGACATCTTGGTGGACTGCTTGTGACAGCAGAACTTGTAACATGTCACGCGTGTCACCGATAGATGATGGAGGTATCTCCCCACGAGCCTCTTCTCCTAGGTAAGAACTTATTTTTTCTTACTGACCAAACGGCGGTAGTCTTCACATGCTCGGGCAATATTTCCACTGTGCATGATAAGTCCTCCAAGAATGTTATCCCCGTACTCTTAAGATATTTGGCATCATTCTGTCCGGTTGCATTTTTCTACCGGCCGTAGCAAATTCATTTTTTGCTGTTGAAGGGAAAAAAGTAAATGTGTTTTTTTTTTTAGTTGAATTGAACAATTTTAAACTAGTAATGAGCAAAGCATTTTCACATATTGGAGAGATTTCAATTGGCTGTTGTATGGACAATATTTTACTCAGCTTGGGGGTAAATTTTACCCTATCATTTTGAAAATTCTCGTTGGCCAACAAAATAAAATAACATATTAACAATCATCCATAAAAAGTGGTATAACTGCAAAATTATATGAAAGTTATTCGGATGTGTGGATAAATTTCGTAAAATATTCAACATAGCCATCGGTAGTGCAACACACAATTAATTATAGTGCATTATATTATGTGTTTCATAGTGATAAAGACGTGCGAGTTCTTGGCCTTTTCACCAGGCTATAGGATTGGTTGTATATTGGTTATCACGAACAATTGTTGACTCCACGTGACAATTTCCATTTAAAGCTATAATTGATATGATGGAAAGTGTTAACATGATTATATTCAATTCCTTGCTCAGTTGCAGAATCATGAACCATACAACAATAGGGAAAACTAATGTGAACCGAACGTCAAAACGAAAAAAATAATTTTGAGAAAAGACATGAATTGTTAATGGCAGACCTTGACTAAACTGCGAGTGTCGTAAGAAAAATAGCTTTTATGAAAGAGGTAAGGTTTCGAATCCAGGCGACGACGGTGAATTTTCGTCAGGATGATCTTTATCCAACTCCAATAGGCGGGTTCGTTAATAGATGCTAATTTCATTCGTTCTCCCTAGATATAGATATCTTGATAATCCAAGAACTTTCCCGAGGCTTATCTGACATAGCAACAAGTAATGTATGCAAACTGGATCACATTTATTGTAGTTCAGCTGTTACTATCTGGTATAAATAATACCACGCAACTACTTTCGTTGACAAGGAACGTGTATAAATTGGAATCTTTCAGTAAAGTGGCTTATGGATCGCGTACTAGAGAAATAATTTGAGTACGTTTTTTTTTAATTGAAATATACAAACAAATCAGTTTTTACAGTTATGACTATCTAGTTATTGGCCATTTAACCATAGGCCTAAAGCATTTATTTTATAAAAAGTAATTACGATGACTGTTGACTATAGTTTGTTAGTTGCTACAGTTTAACAATAATTGCGGGGTTTGTTCTGAAAAAAAATATTGGCGTTGAATTTGTTCTAGTTGTTTTATGGGAGTTCAGGAGTTTAGAAACAATTGTAGGATATACAATGAGCTAATTAGAGAGAAGCATATCAAGTATACCGTACTTCACTTAATAAATGACCAAAAACGGCCTATTTTGCATAGCTATAGACATTTGTGCAATATTTCATTTTTTTAAAAATTTTTTTGTCCGATTGTCTTCCAACATTTTAAACCCATTTCTCTAACTTCTTCGTTTTCAATCAGAAAAAAATGATAATTTTAGAGTGGTTACATTATAGCTTGCAAATCCACATCAGAAACTCTCAATCCCTAAATACCTTCAAGTCCAATTTAAAAACATATCTTTTCTCTTAAAAAACTTCTATGTACAATTTGGCATTAAGACATAATTAGCGCAGCTGAATATATTTAGTATAGTAATTGCGCTATATAAATCCATGTATATTATCATTATTCTCTAAATTACTTTTTTTTTCAAATAGAAGTATTTATCAATGATATTTTATATCCCAAAACGATAACTAGCAATATAAATATATTATCAAACACATTCGAGTTTTATTGATGAAAAATATTCGTCTGTTTGTCCTTGTATGTGTGTGAGTGTGTTTGTATTTCTCACGTTACATTATTACCAGTACCATTTTGATGTATACATAAAGAAATTAATCATTAAATGTTTTCAAGAAAAGAGATAAATAGTTCGAGAAATCCAATGAAACAAAATGTGCTATAAGGCATTTTTATATTCTAACCCCTTCAATGAAATATCTAGGCTATTAAAAAATGACAATAAAATACAACTGCGGCTGAACTTTCCAAATTGTCCTTGATGAATTATGGCTTTCTGGTCACATTTAATAATTGCGTTTGAAGAATGAATGTAAATTAAATCCCATTATCTGGGCATCCGCCAAAAATATACTACTGTTTGTTACCTCTGTGAGTAAAAGTGTAAATAAAAGAAAATACGTATTTGGATAAGAGCACTTTGGTTACGTAATGCGGGATGCACACATTTACTGAGACAAACAAGAAGAAACATTTAGAGACACATTTATGTTTGCAAAGAACCATTCAAGCATTCTTCATTATTTGACTGACCTATATTTTCAAATTTGTTTGTTTAGTAAATGTCAATTACCCTCTGCAGTATGTATATTTCTGTGGGTGTGGGTGCGTTGTTTGCTAGTGTGTGTGTGTGTGTGTTGTTTTTGTTTTGTTGTTGTTGGTGGGTCAGTTAAGATTTGTTTATATATGCGTGTATGTTTTTAAAATCTATTTTCAAACTCATCCCGGCCTATTACTGATGTTCGTTTCGAATTATTGTGTGTGTGTGTGGGGGGGGGGGGGAGGTGTATATGTTATGTTTGTATATGTGTATGTGTCTGTGTGTATGTGTGTTTATGTATGTAGTGCGCGAGCTCGTACCTGTTGTATATTTAATAAATTTACTTATTTGTAACGCAAAATGTTCGTCTCCATTTGAATGCGTGCTAAAATTTAGTGTGTTTTTCAACGATGTGATTTCGTCATTTTAAATGATTAACCAGATTGATTTTAAAATCATATAGGTTCCCACTATGCCGGTCAATTACTTAACTTAGATTTATTTGCATTCCTGTTTTCATATATCTTATAATTTTTCCATGTATGTCTTAATAGTTTTTTCGCGATGATCATTTGCAGTATTTGTTGCCAATGGAAGCTCAAAGTGGTCCTGAGCATCAAAGTTGAAGCATGTTTTTCAAAATTACATTTTATTTAAAAATCATGAAAAAAATTACTATAAGTAGATGTAAACGAGGAAATTGCATCATGAATTTAAAACGAACGAGTCATGGCAACAAACTTGCTTGTGTGGTATCCTATGATATAAACCTGATGACAATTTTACTATAATCTTTGGAATCCGGTGTGCATATATCATTTGTTGCTATGTCGGAATAGACGCGGGCAAGCTATCGGGTTAACAAGAACATCCTTTTGTGTAAATAAGATTTGTATTCGTCGAGTGAAACGTCCCATTCAGTATGTCCTGTTTTCTTTTACAGGCTCAAAGTC
>BQKZ01011757.1:0-17689 GCA_036244855.1 Temnopleurus reevesii | reverse complement strand
TTCGTATGTTTACTTGCATTTTGTTTGATTTCTATTATCCATGATTCATATTTTGTCATCTTATTGTCAGGAAAAAATCGCCACAAAAATAGCAAATGCGCTTATTTTTTGTTTTTGAATAAATAAACAAAATCTGCTTACAAATGAAATTCAAGTATTACGATCTTACATCTGATCAATATGTATGTTGGTGCTTTTATTCGTAATATCTATGACCTACATGATTTTCAACTACGTAATCATGTTTATTCTACTTGTAAGAAAATAAACAGTTTATTAGATCTAGAAATCCTCTATTGGGTATTTGTACAAAATATGCAGATTTGTGTATCATTGTATCATCCAACAGATTAACTAAATACTTTTGACTTTATAAATGCAAATAATAGGTGTGTATTCTCATGTCTGATATTGTAAATAGATAATAGGCTATGATCCTTTAAAAGTGGTTTATCCACCAGTTTCACCAAGAGCTAAAACAGCAAATCCTCATATGGCTGGGGGAAGAGTATTAATGGCCAATTGCACAATATCGTCTTAGTTATCTTCTTTTTACTAACACGTCTTAAATTCTTGTGCCACCCTCTTAACATAGAGACAAACGTTGATACTTCTATGTTATGAGGGTGGCACAAACGTATTAGCAAGAATAGGTAGCTAAGACTATGTCGTGCAACTATCCCCAAATATCTAGCGTGCCATAATGATATGACAAAATGTTTCGTGCAAAATAGGCCACAGATATACGTTATGAGGATGGCACAAGAAGTTAAGACGTCTTAACAAGAATAAGCAGCTAAGATTATTTCGTGCAATTGCCCCCAGATATCTAGTGTGCCAGAATGAAATGACAAAATATTTCGTGCAATGTAGGCCTCAGATACGTTATGAGGATGGCACAAGAAGTTAAGACGTCTTAGCAAGAAGAAGTACCTAAGACCATTTCATGTAATTGGCTCCAGATAACTGATGCGTCAGAATTAAATTAACAAAATATTTCGTGCAATTAGCCCCAGATATCTTTTGCGCCAGAATTAGATAACGAAATATTTCGTGCAATTGGCCCCAGATATCTTTTGCGCCAGAATTAGATAACGAAATATTTCGTGCAATTGGCCCCAGATATCTTGTGCGCCAGAATTAGATAACGAAATATTTCGTGCAAAATCCGACGTTTCCTCCATTCAGAGACCATCGAGATCGCATACAGGTTGTTCTTTATATAGCTTGAGATTGGAAATAAAATTGAGCTACATGTACAAAGAAGGATACGAAAAGGAAATAATTGTGGGACTTCTAAGGGAACCCTTGTGATCGGAAAAAAAATCGGGGTTTGATGTAATCGGACAATTCTCTATATTTTTTGGTAAGTTTATTCATCATTTTTTGTTATATAAACTGGGAGGGCCTAAGGGACCAGGTGCCCCGTAAATATTTTGAGGAAAAGAATATAAAGAAAAGGGGACAAAGAGTTATTTTGCTTATTCAGCTTATTTACAAAAAGAATCCTTTCATAAACATGTACAAAAACTATTATTCATTATTATTTCTCTCTTTTTTGCTTCTTAGAATTTTTTGTGGACTGTATTTCAAGCGATTTCAAGAGCAATCCTGCACATACAGTTACAAAACTAACCCAACAAATACCGTAATACACTGCGTAGAAGCGCATATGAATTTGAATCATTTTGGTGAATTGGGCCTTCTTCTACAGAGCGCCCACTCGCGATCGATTAGGAGAAAGCAAAATTATTATTCATGTAATAAGCTCTCCTCGAATGAACATAATGAATATTCATGAATGTGCTCAACAGAAGGAAAAATTCGTTCTGGTAGATTTCGGAAACGCGTCACTATAGTCTGAAATAATTGTACAATAGATCAATAGGCGGGTTTAAAAATAGATTCAAATTTCATGCGCTTTCTATACACACAAAGGTTGGCCCGAGGCTTGCCCGACAATAGCAATAAGTAATACATGCAGAGTGAATTCAAAGTTTTGTAACTAATGTAACTAATCGATTTAAGGAATACTACGTAGCTTCTAGAGTCAAACCTGTCCATAAAGACCACCGGGGCGGGGAGAAACAGAAAAGGGGATCTTAAACAGCAGATGGTCTTTGTCGATAGCTTCATTTACACGTAAAATGCTTTATTGGGAGTCATGAAAGATGGCCTTTATGGACAGATGGTCGTTAAAGGCAGGTCTGACTGTCGTTGATCGTTTGCAAGAAACTTGCATAGTAAAGATTAAATCTTTCATTCAGGGGGGGGGGACCACAGTGAAAGGTTGTGTGCTCTAGCTTGCAGACTACCTTTACAGTTCCTTTTTAAGTCCTATTACACTGGATATAGGAGTATGCATTCCATTTTATTTGTTTACCATCTGAACAATCAAACTAAAATACAGAAAAAAGCCATGTTCACCAGCTGGATTGCAATCGTTCACCAAACCATTATGTTAGAGACTTTTTGTTACATTGACCGATGAATGTTACCCAATCACAGGAATGGAAGTGGATAATAAGATTGGGCCAACAAGACAGGTGGTGGTATTTTATTCTGAATTAGATGCTGAAACCCTGAGATTTGGAATCAATTGTGAGAATGAGTTGGTGTTCTCCTTGTTCCGAAATAGTTATTTAGCTCGCAACTGAATATGTAGTTTGAACATAAATAAGTTGAAACGCTTTACGACAATCCACTTTTACAAAGATACTTTCTCTTGTGAAAGCTTGTCCACCGGCTTATGTGAGTCAAAGGAAATGCTTCAAGTGATACAATGCAAACATAACATAGCAGCACAAATACTTTTTAGTCAGGCCAGTTATTATTTGATAAAAAACAATGGTCCCCTTTCCCATTTCAATAAATGTATATAGTCGATATGATGCATCCTATGTTTTCATGCTAGGTAATGGTTCCCAACAGGTATGTTGCGAATCAAGAGACCAGAGCCCTGTTACATAACAAAGTTGCGATTAATCGCAGGTCAGAAAATTAAACGCAACTCAGTTTTCAACCAATCAGGACCACGTATTTAGGACTTTAATTTTGAGAATTGGGTTTCAACGCATCTTTTTATGCAACATGGCACAGTTCACTAATTAAAGCAAATTTTACGCATACCTCTAATTCAAAGGTTGGTATAGACAACTCGAAAGCTTGTCCGATTGGTATTGTAGTTCAGTTATTACTATCAGCTTTAAAGAATGCAACGTATTTGTTACCAAGAAATGGACAGAAAAAAGACTGTATAACCATGGCATGATATCATTCAATAGGTTCAAGTGAACAATACAAACCGTTTTCCATACTGATTTTATTTTGGTGGGCATAATTAGTAATCATGAATATTCATGAAGGAAGTAAGGGTATTGTTATTTATATCATCATATCAATATTTATTGCACTTGATCATTTTGGACGTTAGAGGGAACTTTCCAAGAAATTAATGCTGAGGTACGCTTGTACGCAGTGTTTTACGGTACATGAGCAGGTTTAATTGATGGTGCCATGTGAAATAGTGCCAGAAACAATGTTTGCACATGTGCTTATTTTTTTTCTCATGATCTTTTTTTTAATGATTATTATGATTATTATTATTGTCATTATTATTAGTATCTACATGATGTATTTCTTTGAAGAAAAACTTTGATTTGCAGCCTAGATGTATAATTGGATGTTTTCACATTTTATGACCATTACAATCGTATTTGTAACAAATCAAAGTTTTCACATGGATCTTATATCATTAAAACCATGCTCGATGTTTTTTCCTCCACAGATAACACAATGGATAGAAGGGAAGATTCACGACTTGGTCGACTGTCTCATATTCTATTCGTGCTGATAGCAGTTCTCTATTTCGCAGCCCCTCAACCAATTAACCTTTGCAGATACTGCGAGTGCTACGCTGATTTTCAGCATGTTACCTGTCGTGAGGTTTTCCTGGTAGGCGACCTGTTGAGACACACCCTTCAAGATGAAACCTTCGCGCATCTGGACTTAGACGTTCCGCCATCAAAGATATCCTTAGATCTTTTCAGAAATCACACAATGATAACCCAATTAGTATTAGTGAAAAACGGTTTGAAATGGATCGATGACGGACTGTTTCTACTGCTACGGGAGCTCCAGTCACTGGTCCTTACAAACAACGCCCTATCCTACGTTCCCGTGTTCCACAATCTAACTTCACTAATGCATCTTGCCTTGTCTTCGAACAATATCCGTAGCTTGCCCAGTCATTTGAAGGAACATGCCCCCGGACTCGTTGAATTAATGTTAGATCACAACAAGATAAGTTCCATTCAAGGAAGTCATATTCCGCAGAAGCTCCTAGGCCTACACTTGCGTTTCAATAGGATCACAGTCATTGACCACAATATGTTGCTAGGCCTTGATGATTTAGAATTAATTGATCTTTCGGGGAACCAAATTACTAAGATCCGTTTCGGTGCTTTTTATTTCCCTAGATTAAAAAATGTAAAACTGACAAGCAACAAGATTACTAATATTCAGTCTGAGGCGTTCCATCCGAATCTTACGTCGTTGCGTCTAAGTTTCAACATATTATCTGACCTGACTTTCCTTGAGGACCATCCGTCTCTCAAGTTCTTGGCGTATTCGTATCACCAAGGTGCGAGCAAAATAAGAAAGTTTGTACGACTGGAAAGCTTGACGTCACTGCACATTACTGAATGCTCCGCTGAATTTATCGATTCTGTTTTACTGCTCGCACCGAAACTTCACGTCCTTTCCATTCAGAATGGTTACTGTGAGTACGTTACAATCCAAGGTCATCAGTTTTTAAGCAATTTTAATGTCAACAAAGGTGTTGTGAGATCTATCAATAATCTGTCTCTGCTACCAATGTTATCCCACTTTTCGGCCTATAATAATAAGATTGCCGTTTTCCCAAATATCTCCGGACTGACGCACCTAACAAATGTCATGTTAAGTCATAACCAACTGGTGACAATATTAGCTTCAGATCTAATCAATTTGCCAGGCTTGACCATTTTAGATTTATCAAGCAACCGGATAAGTGAAGTTTGGGGAAGATTTAATCTCCCAAGCCTCGTATTCATTAATCTTTCAGGAAACAACATCAGCAAGGTTTTACCAGAAACTTTTTTCAGATCTCTGCCAACTCCAGCACTTTCTTACGGGGCATATCAGATTGAAGAGAGCAAACGATATGAAGTTTGGTCAATCACTCACAGAGATTCGCTTGACACCCGGGGAAATAACGGTAGTGAATACTGACTCATTTACTGGGTTATTGTCCCTGATAACTCTTGACTTGAGCAATAACAAGTTAGTTAGTATCTTAGGTCTATCCTTCCTACCAAATCTGCATCTCTTGAAGTTGGATGACAATCCACTTAGCTTCATATCGCCTGAGGTTTTCCAGAATATACTAAATCTATCAGACCTGTCTCTCCTAAACACACGTTTCACAGCTTTTCCATTGATGGAAAGGGTATATCACCGGATGAATAGCATTCTGCTGAGTGGCAATCTCCTTACGCGGATCCCTCTTGAAGTAGCAGATCATTTCCCGAACCTGAAAATCTTGGATTTATCAAATAATCTGATCACGCATTTCGATTTGAATACTTTCGGTTTCTTTTCAGAACTTATAGAATTGTACGTGGATGGCAACCCGACTATTTACTATGATACGAATATCACGAAGAATATGAAACTGGACGCTTTTCACCTCGGGTCACAACAAACAATGCATGTTTCAAGCAAATTTTTTGATGCTCTGATGAATATCAGAACAATTGTACTCCATGGCCACCCATCGCTAGAAATTCCCAACAGATTCTTATGTGCCAACGATCTAGTCCGAATTCGTATGGTGTACGGAGCCATACTGAATGACTCCAAAGTGAAATGTCGGCTGGAGCTGCACATATTGGAACTCCACAACACTCGCGTCGATTCAACTTTATTAAACACAATGTTGACATCCAAGACAGATATTTTAAATATTCAAAATATTTCCCGGATCGCACAACTGTCTCCCAACCGAAATGGCTTTATCCAACACTCCTTGTTAAGAAACGTCATCTACCAAAAGTCCAAACTTGTCGAACTACCACAGGTGTTGTGTCCTGAAATGCGGAGTCTCAGTGCTGCAGGTAACTACTTGACAACGTTCAGTTTGTTTGACTTAATGAGGTTCTATCCAAGACTTATTTCTCTTGACCTCTCCAACAATCACATTCGAACTATATCTAGTTGCAATACCAGCAAGCTCCTACATCCTCTTCATGTCTTAGATCTCCATGTCAACGACCTAGGAAGATTCTCTTCCTGGAAGTGTGGAGACGGCTTCAGAATCTTCCACTTTCTCTCCAGTTTAAACCTGGGGAACAATAATTTGTCTTATCTAGAAACTGAACTAATACCAGTGTCCACGTCAGATCAACCCCCAATGGACATCAAAGTTTATGCTACCGGGAATAATATTATCTGTGATTGCCACCAACGTTGGCTTATGGAAATTTTGGACAAGATTTCCTTCCTAGAAACACCTTGTTCAGCACCACATCAGCATCTTGGAATGCTCCTCTCCGATTTAATAAGAGAACGTTTCCCATGTCAGTTGTCCATCAATCCAGAGGATCAAGTCTGCTCTTTTATCAATGAATCAGCCATCGTGATCAGCTGTCCCGTCGTATCCTTCCCTCTACCCCAGATAACATGGCTAGAGGACAGTGCAGCTACATACAACGAAACCTCCGTCTCTGCTGTTGATCTTCCCAACGGAGATTCACATGGTATGGTACATTGGTTTGAACCGGACACCCAGACTCTGTACATTAATGATGGTACTGGTGTTGACTTCACCCTCATATGCCGGGCGTCACAAGGATCTGATACCCTCGATGTCAACGTACGCGTTCAAATACAACCATCTGACGTCATTGGGGATGGTGAATCCTCTAATTCAACAGTTCTATGTAATGCAAGCTTGAAGGAAAGCCCCAACATCTTTAGTAAGCCATCTGTAATCTCCCAAAAGATGACGTCGATGAATACACCTACAGGCGAGACATATGGTTATTCAAGAGGCTATCCTGAATCTGTTGAGACAGAACTAATCTTCATAACCCTAGCCTTCACATTTTTGTGCCAGTAAGAGAAAGGGTACGGCACTTGGGGTATATTATATAATATTACGTAACAGAACAATAGACCAATTAGCATAACAATAGACTAATTAGCATAACAAAGGAAAATGCTTAAAATCGGTCAAATTAGCATAACAATGGGTGTATGACGTAAAAGATCATTAGCATAACAAAAGGTGATGTCATAGCAACAAGCAAACAAACAAACAAGCCCTAAATTAGCGTATGAATGGAGTTAATTTGAATAAGAATGGAATTATGACCTTGAAAGACAAACGAGTGAATGTATGAATATGTATGAGAGGACAAAGGGAAGGGTAATGTACGTCATCATCACCTAGCAACAAGCAAACAAACACAAGTATGAAAAGAGGGATTAAGACAGCGTCTTTGTTTTAGAGGCTAAATTTAGCAATCGGTATATGATAGACAAAAGAATGGTATGAATGGTTGCTGGNGCTGCACATATTGGAACTCCACAACACTCGCGTCGATTCAACTTTATTAAACACAATGTTGACATCCAAGACAGATATTTTAAATATTCAAAATATATCCCGGCTCGCACAACCGTCTCCCAACCGAAAGGGCTTTATCCAACACTCCTTGTTACGAAACGTCATCTACCAAAAGTCCAAACTGGTCGAACTACCAGAGTTGCTGTGTCCAGAAATGCGGAGTCTCAGTGCTGAAGGTAACTACTTGACAACGTTCAGTTTGTTTGACTTAATGAGGTTCTATCCCAGACTGATTTCTCTTGACCTCTCCAACAATCACATTCGAACTATATCTAGTTGTAATACCAGCTCGCTCATACATCCCCTTCATGTCTTAGATCTCCATGACAACGACCTAGGAAGATTCTCTTCATGGAAGTGTGGAGACGGCTTCAGAATCTTCCACTTTCTCTCCAGTTTAAACCTGGGGAACAATAATTTGTCTTATCTAGAAGCTAAACTAATCCCAGTGTCTACATCGGATCAACCCCCAATGGACATCAAAGTTTATGCTACCGGGAATAATATTATCTGCGATTGCCACCAACGTTGGCTCATGGAAATTGAGGACAAGATTTCCTTCCTAGAAACGCCTTGTTCAGCACCACATCAGCATTTTGGCATGTTTATCCCAGATTTAATAAGAGAAGACTTCCCATGTCAGTTATCCATTGATCTGGAGGATCAAGTCTGCTCCTTTATCAATGAATCAGCCATCGAGATCCGTTGTCCCGTCGTATCCTTCCCTCTACCCCAGATAACATGGCTAGAGGACAATGCAGCTACATACAACGAAACATCCGTCATTGTAGTTGATCTTCCCAACGGAGCTTTACATGGAAACGTACATTGGTTTGAATCGGACAATCAAACTCTGTACATTGATGATGGAACTGGTGCTGACTTAACCCTCATATGCCGGGCATCTCAAGGATCTGATACCCTCGATGTCAACGTACGTGTTCAAATAAAACCATCTGATGCTATTGGGGATGTGGAATCCTCTAATTTAACAGTTCTATGTAATGCTAGCTTGAAGGAAAGCCCCCAAATCGCTAGTAAACCATCTATAATCTCTCAAGAGATGACGTCGATCAATACACCTACAGGCGGTATACATGGTTATGCAAGAGGCTATCCTGAATCTGTTGAGGTAGAACTGATCTTTATCACCCTAGCCTTCACCTTTTTATGCCAGTATATTTTGGTACACTAACTTAAAATTAAAGATTAAAGGTATAAATTCATAATGAACGGGATGCAGGAAAGATACTAAACGATATGATGTATTCCCAAATTGCTTTACATGCCTAAATATAACTGTGTACGAATTTAGGAGAGTTTTCTCGCACGTATTCTGGCATATTTTACAATGAAAATGTCAATCCGCCGTTTTCTTTTATGGATTACACGGGGCCCTTTTGTTAGCGGCTTGTATGTTCGCATTCATTTTGTACGTGAAGGGATGTTGTGTTGAGAGCGCGACGCTGTCGTCAATTTTTATTTTAATAAATTAAAGCCATTAATTGGTCGGTTTTATTCAAACAAACTATGAACATGATCTGATCTGCTATTGAAAAACTATATTATAGTGATAATTTTACTGCAGCTCGCAAACTAATCAAACATCTGTTGCGCCATCTCTCCCAAAACTGATCTTTCGGTTTAAGTATTTTTCTTTGCAAGATTCGATGGTATAAACTAATCAAGTTTAATAGATCTGTATCTGAATCGAAGCAGCAAGAGTGTTTCGCAGTTTCGAATCCCACCCATTACGCTAATTTCCTTCAGTTAGAAATTCATCAACATTGAGCAGCACTCGACCCAGGTGAGGTAAATGGGTACCTGACAGGATTTTTTCTTTGAAATGCAGCGCGTTACTTACACCTGCACTGCTAAAGCCAGAGTAATTATGCGACATTGTTGAGCAATTAGGTACGACTGGTGAAGTTAGTGTGAGACGCTATTTATAAGAACGTGTAATTATTATCATTTGTTATTATTTGATTTTGNCAATGATCGGATTTCCGGAGGATGTATTCCCCATTCAACTTTCAGGTACCCTCTATGCAGTGGTCCAGGCTTACATCACAGACATTGTTATCCATATATGCTACTATGTACCCCCACTCAATGGAAAGGGAGTGAGAACACAACGAAGGGGTATAACGTTGACCCTGGAAAACTGGTTTAAACTGGTTGGTGCAATGGACGAAATAGACAGAGTTATCCAGAAGAAAAGGCGACGTATAGAGAGACGTAAAGACATTTACAACATGCAGTGAGAAGACTAGAATGAACACTTTGATTCCTATGGTGTAAAATGAATATATAACCACGAAATGTTATGGCATTATCTATGAATGATATTCAGAAAATACTGTTGTAATAAAGTTTTATCGCAACCTGAATTCCTAGTGTCAATATATTTTTTTGTATTGAGTCATGTACATTACAAGCTCAGTGGAGATCCAATTGGCTAATACACGCTATAGGGCTAATGATGAATTACTAGTGTCAATATATATTTTTGTATTGAGTGTTGTACAGTACAAACTCAGTGGGGATCCCAATAGACGAATACACGCTATAGGTATAATGGCTATACAGTCTTGCAAGGAGGACGTCAATAAATATTGATTACCCTCTATTCATACTATTGTGTGGACAGTCATGACTGGCCGGCCAGTATATAGATTTTTCAAGATGTGTTCTTAAAACAGCTAGCCTCCGAGTGAAAACACTTAAGGCCTTGGATTTCCACATTTGTTCGTTTTTATATCAAATAAATGATGTTAAAACAATCAAATGGGTACCAGGGGTGTGTCATTTTAAAAGTTTGTTCCAGTTATTTTAATGAAAGGAAGGAAGATATTTTCCATGATCATTTTCAACCATTGTCATACATAATTTGCATCTTAACTTGTGATAAACCAAATGAGATCTGAATTATATAATTGCAATCGAACTCCCTATTGTCTACCCATGACAACCAGATGTTTACAGTGTTTCTATGACACAAACAGAATCTCCCCTTTAATACCAAGTGTAGAATAGAGAACCCGGCACTTCTTTCAAAGCCACCATCGTGAGCAGACAAATTGTTGTCAAATCCTGCAAACTATATTTACATTTCTGTATTCGTTAGGATACTGTGCATAGTGTTAAGGACCTCATCGTTTCAATCTTTTGTGATATTAAAGAACACCGAATCGGTAAGTAATTTTTTTTTTAACATTATACTGAATAGACTGGTTAATCATTATCGAGGTAGTAAAGAAGAGATTTAAAAACTCTGTTCTTTCGAAATTACAAATGAAATAATTGCATTTATAAATTAGTAAAATATGTCTTTACTCTGGAACATTTCATATAACTTTTTTTTTAAAGACTGATTGTCATAGCCAATATTCGATTGAAATGTGATATATGATTTCGTATGAGAGAGAGAGAGAGAGAACAATGGTTACTAAAAGGTTTTGCTCTGATCAATGAATATGGAGATGGCGGTGTTGTCGTTTTATAAATAGAGAGGTTGATTAATTTCAAAGGTAAAAGGACTAACTGTCTAAGTTTGAACTACATATGGGGCTATTATATACGGTTGTTTGTTGACTTTAAGTGACTTTGCAAAGTTTGTTCTACGGAAGTAAAGGGTATCGAGGAATTTTTAATTATTATTATTTTTTTTAATCTCTATCTTTTTCTTATCAATGTATTATTTTTAAACTAAATCTTTTCTAATCTCTCTTAATTATAAGATGGTAATGTATAAATTATTCTTTATTTTCTCTCAATTACTGCATGATCACTTAAATTGATACTTTATTATTATTCTTATTTTTATTATTCTTACAATTTTTTTTTTTTTTTTAATTTTGGTTACAAACTGAAATTAAACTACGTATTAATTATTTTCGACTTTCAAAGTGTATTTCTAGCTGTTTGACTTAATCATTATAAGCCAACTTTTTTAAAAATCATGTTAATACATTTATTGCAGTACAATATGGCTAGCCAGTGGACATCCCAAGATGAAAAACGTTATCACGAGGCAAGAACAGCCTATGTAACAATGGAGGAACGCCGTCAGCGACATCTTGACCGGGAGTCGAGTGCCAATGTGTCTCGGAGGAGCAGAGAGAGGGAGGAAATCCTCAACGTGAGACGGGGATTTTCTAACACCTCTCAAGATAAAAGTCATCAACACGACACGTCATTAGAGATGGATGTGGATGTGATCCCCGAAACCCAATACGATGACGAGGTTGATGACTACCCTGTCATCCCTGAGACACAAACTGATGGAGATGACGATGAGTATCCTGTCATTCCTGAAACTCAATTCGATGAAGATGACAACGACTATCCTGTCATCCCCGAAACACCTCCCGAGATGCAAGAAAAACATGATAAAACGGTAAGTTGATATATTTTATAGAACTATAATCTATAATAATGTGTAATTTAAAACACCTAATCGAATCCCTAGTAATTGTGTTTTATTTCGTGACTGACATTTTCTTTTCTTTTTCAAACGTCAACAGGCGATGAATGAAGACGAGCAGGAGGAAAATGGGGACATCTTTTCTCACCAAGGAAGTGATGATCACAATGGATCTCCCGAGCAGGTGTGTATAGTTATACGCGTACATTCTAATAGTTACCATTATATTTGAAATTATATGGATGTATGTACATCAAACTGAAATACAAATACAGTACAATTAAATTATTNCAACGTGAGACGGGGGATTTCTAACACCTCTCAAGATAAAAGTCATCAACACGACACACCATTGGAGATGGATGTGGATGTGATCCCCGAAACCCAATACGACGACGAGGTTGATGACTACCCTGTCATCCCTGAGACACAAACTGATGGAGATGACGATGAGTATCCTGTCATCCCTGAAACTCAATCCAATAGAGATGACAACGACTATCCTGTCATCCCCGATACACCTCCCGAGATGCAAGAAAAACATGATAAAATGGTAAGTTGATATATTTTATAGAACTATAATCTATAATAATGTGTAATTTAAAACAGCTAAACGAATCCCTAGTAATTGTGTTCTATTTCGTGCCTGACATTTTATTTTCTTTTCTTTTTCAAATATCAACAGGTGATGAATGAAGACGATCAGGAGGAAAATGGGGGCACCTTTTCTCACCAAGAAAGTGATGATGACAATGGATCTCCCGAGCAGGTGTGTATAGTTATATGCGTATATTCTAACAGTTACCATTATGTTTGAAATTACATGGATGTATGTACATGAAACTGAAATACAAATACAGTACAATTAAATTATTATTGTATATTTCTTTTTACTTTACATTACAGGTGCGAATCGAGCAGTTTTATGAGGTCCGTCAACAGGAGGAAAGAGTCGCACCCCGCTTTAAAGGCCGTGTCACCGATTACGACATCGTGGTACGGCCCCTACATCGACTTCTAAGGGAGAGGGGCGTGATTGAAGTTATCGGGAATCTTCTTGAAAGTATAATTTCACAACTAACCCAAGGTTTTTCTGATGGCGATTTGGTAGGCTTTATATTGTCATCACCCAATTTGCGTCAAGACGTAGGTATTCCTCTCACTCGGAAAGATCAGTTATCGATTGAGCGCATTCTGGCCTTATTGGAACAACTTTTGCAATCGAATGAAGAATTTAATATTGAAGAAGGGTTCAAAATCCGATTGGTTCACATCCAAATGCCTCGGGGTGGAAGGAACTTTGAGAACCCAATACCTATTGATGATTACATAAAAAAGAAAAGACGCTTCATCCAAATTACGAACAAAGATGAACTTTGTCTTGGTAGAGCTTTGGTCGTTGCCATGGCACACGTTCATAGAGAGGAAGATCCGAATCGTTATCATTACGTTACACACCCTGAAACATACCCAACGCAAAAAAACGAGGCACAGAAATTGTACAGAGAAGCGGATGTACCGGAAGGTATGTGTGGGATCCCGGAGATTGAAAAATTCCAAAATTTGTTGAGTGACAGAGGCTACCAGATCGCCGTCTACGTCAATGGGGGAAACCATGGTAGGATCTTTACAGGTCCTGACAACCCCCACTATCTTTCTCTATTTTTTCACAACAATCATTATGATGTCATAGTCGGAATGCCCGCTTTTCTACGGAAAAGCTACTTTTGTAAAACATGTCTAAAAGGGTACGACAATAAGGTGAAACACAGGTGTGTAAATACTTGTAGTTCTTGCAAGAGTAATTCAGGGTGTGTATTTGTTGAAAGGATGCTGTGTAACGAGTGTGGTCGTGTGTTCAAAAGTCAAGAATGTTTGGCAAATCATTTGAAGATGGTAAGTAATAACAAAAGTATTTGTCAACTAATCTTTAGGTGTAAGAAATGTAAAATTGTGTTAGATTCTAACAGAATCAATGTTAAAAGTCACGATTGTAGAAAGGGGTATTGTGAGCGATGTCGATCAACCGTTGTGAAAGAAGGACATCAGTGCTTCATCCTTCCTCTACCAAAGAAACAGAAGCCTAAGAACGGAAAGCAAACTAAAAAAAAGAGCCAAAAAGGGAAACAGAGGTTTATCTTCTATGACTTTGAGTGTCGCCAAGATGAAAAAGTCTGTGAAAATAAACAGGGTACAGTTTACAAGCACATACCCAATCTTTGTGTTGCGATGAGGGTTTGCGAACAATGTTTGAACAAACCTGATGCATGCCCTCATTGTGGTGTACGAGAACACGTATTTCGGGGGGAGGATACTTTGGATAAATTAGGCGAATGGTTGTTTGGTAGTGAAGAGGATCATGAAGGAGACATCGCCATCGCTCATAACGCCCGTTCCTACGACTCGCAATTTCTCCAGGAATTTTGTTTAAAGTCTGGGGTGGTACCTGAGGTCATCATGAATGGTGCTAAAATATTATCATTAGTTGTGAATAAGGTTAAGTGTATAGATTCTCTAAGTTTTCTTGCCATGCCACTGTCTTCTTTTCCCTCTACCTTTCAGTTGAAAGAGTTGAAGAAAGGGTTCTTTCCTCATTTTTTCAATACTCTTGAGAACCAGACACACGAAGGATCGCATCTTCCAGACAAGAAGTATTACGATCCTGATGGTATGTCTGCGAGTAAGCGCGCAGAGTTCAATCATTGGTATGCGCAGCATCAGAATGACACCTTCAACTTCCAAAAAGAGTTGCTGGAATACTGTCGTTCTGATGTACAAATTCTCATGGAAGGGTGCATGTCATTTCGACAGCTATTCATGAGCATAACCGAGAACATTGACCCCTTCCAGAATATAACAATTGCATCGGCGTGCAACACTGTTTTTCGGACGCAATTTTTGAAACCAAATTCGATCGGTCTAATACCAAACCATGGTTACCGAAGTAGAGAAAGGCATTCGATCATTGCCCTGAAATGGCTTGAATGGGTTAGCGAGTGTGAGGGGGTACATATTCAGCATGCGCGTAATGGGGGAGAGCACAAAATTGGAAACTACAAAGTGGATGGCTACGATGCATCGACCAAGACCTGCTATGAATTTCTTGGTGATTATTGGCACGGCTGTCCACGTTGCTACAAAAGACGCGATGTCCTTGTTTCTGGTTCCGATGCGACAGTTCATGATGTGTATGAACAGACCATGTACAGAATAAATGCATTGAGGAAACAAGGATTCCGCGTCATTACCATGTGGGAGTGCGATTTTCGCGAGCTGCAAAAAAAGGATCCTAAACTCCAAGAGTTTCTGAAAGCTCTCAGCTTTCAGGACTCCCTCAACCCTCGTCATGCTTTTTACGGGGGGCGGACAAACGCGGTGAAATTACACCACAAAGTTCAGGGCCATGATCGTATCAAGTATGTGGACATTTGCAGTCTCTATCCCTGGGTTTCGAAAACAGGCCTCTTCCCGGTAGGACACCCACAGATCGTCACGGAGAAGTTCCAAAATCTTGCGTATTATTTTGGTATAATTAAGTGTAAAGTGTACCCGCCGCGTCAATTGTTTCATCCCTTTCTCCCGTACAGAAATGCAGAGGGCAAGCTTCTCTTCCCTCTGTGTCGTACATGCGCTGACAAAAAGCAACAAAAATGTTCGCATAGCGATGAGGAAAGGGCTCTCACTTCCACCTGGGTCACTGAGGAGGTGAAAAAGGCCGTGGAATTGGGATATCGAGTCACGGAAATGTATGAAGTTTGGCACTATCCAAGTGTCACTCAGTATGATCCCGAGACCAAGGAAGGAGGACTTTTCAGGGAGTACATTGATCTTTTCCTAAAGGTTAAGCAGGAATCTAGTGGGTGGCCCACTGAATGTGAATCGAATCCTGGTAGACCCGAGGAAGAAATCCAAAATGCATGTCAAGAGTACATCGAGTCTTACAATGAAAAAGAAGGGGTGCTCTTGGACGAAACCAAAATCAAATTCAACAAAGGGTTAAGGGCTGTGAGCAAGATTTGCCTTAACAGTTTTTGGGGTAAGTTTGGGCAGCGCAATAATCTTCCAAAGACGGTCTACACATCAGAACCTGAAGAGTTCTACACCTTGGTGACGGATCCTAAACTTGTCATTAAACATGTAGATTTTCCAAGCAACTATATGGCGTGTGTGCAATATGTAGAGGGGGATGACTTTTTAGAAGTTCTCCCCAACACCAATGTGGTAGTGGCTGCCTTCACCACCTGCTGGGCTCGTCTGAAGCTCTACTCCTATTTGGAAAAATTACAAAAAAACGTGTTGTATTTCGACACAGACTCCGTCATCTACCTCAAGAATGACCAAGTAGAGGATATACCTACTGGAAACTTCTTGGGAGATATGACGGACGAACTCGAAAAAGACTTTGGGGTGGGAAGCTACATCACTGAACTTCAGGCCTTGGGTCCAAAAAATTATAGTTACAAGGTTTTTTCGACCAAATTGAACAGAGAGACCCTTGGCGCCTGTAAAGTACGTGGAATCACGTTAAACTACAGGAATGCCGAGCGTGTCAACTTCGAGAGCCTCAACGAGCTCGTGCATGGTGAACGCAGCCACACCACTGTCACTAACACTCACCGCATTGCTCGTAGTCGAACCCATAATGTTGTATCACGTACGGAGCACAAAGTACATCGTATGGTTTATGACAAAAGGGTTCGTCTACCAAACTTTGAAACGATTCCTTATGGTTATTAACTATATTTCTTATTTAATTGTTGTTTTTGTTGTACTTTGCCAAAAATTCTTGCCATTTACAAAATTTCATTTGTGTTAATGTAGGTACGAGGATGTGTGTGTTTGTGTGTTTGTGGTGTTGAATTGAGATCATCCCCTTTTAGACACTTCTTTCTCTTCTTCTTTTACATCTTAGGGTTAATTGTGAAATTATATAACAAAAAATCTTCATCCAATAGACAACCTTTGATCGATCAAATATACAAAGCCCCCTTTTTTTTTTTTAAATAATGACATCCTTGTATTCTGTAAATAACAAGAAAACCATGAAACTATTTTGTTGCAAATGAGAATCAATTGCTATTGTGTATATCAATGTTTTATCAATGAAATTATAAAAAAAACAACTCGATAATGTATTTAAAAAAAAAAATAAATGTATAAAACATATAAATATATATTTGTTGAGTTTTTCATTTGTTTACATGTCAACATCTGTGTGGTTAAACCATAGTCTATAAGGGTGTGGTAATAAGCAAATGAAAGCTGACAAAAGGGAGTATAGGATAGAGAGAGCGGATAGGGTGAGAAAAAAGGAAGAATGAGAGAAAAGAGAGGGAGTCGACAAGGAAGTTGCTGGACAAAGAAGCAATATGAGTGTGTATGTGGGTTTGTTCCGTGTACGTATATTGTTGCGCATAAGAATGTGTGTATGTGTAGAAGATTGAGAGGACAGAAATTTCTATAAAGTAGAATGTATGTGTGTAAAGTGAATCATTTGAAGTGATGGATGTTCGTTTGAAGCACCCATTCACAGCTCTTGTCGTAGGCCCAACGGGGTGTGGTAAAACACAGTTTGTGACAAAACTCATTGATCA
>BQKZ01011756.1:0-12488 GCA_036244855.1 Temnopleurus reevesii | reverse complement strand
TGATGATGATGAATAAAATGATGATGACGATGATGATGATGATGAGGAGGAGGAGGAGGGGGAGGCGGAGGAGGAGGAGGAGGGAGATGCGTGGATGATCCTTGTGATGATGATTATGAAGTATGATGGTGGTGATGACGATGATGATGAAGATGATGATGATGATGCTGCTGTTGGAAATAATGATGATGATGATGATGATGATGATAATGTCTGATAAGGATGAGGAAGATGATGATGATGATGATAAGTATGATGAGGAGGATATTCTTGGTTATGAATGATCATTATGATAGAGGAGGAGGAGGATGATGATGATGATGATGATGATGATGATGATGATCAAAGTACTGACAGAATTTGTTCACCCTGTTAGAATAATTTTTAGTATTTTTAAGACATTTCAGTGACTTTGATAGTTTTCTAAACACTATTTGTTTGATGTTCTGGGTTTCATTCCACTCCTTTCATATTTTCTTTTATATAGATTAAATGGAACTGATTACAAATATGATTTTTTTCTAAAAGGACATTTATTGCACATACATTGTATTCCTGGATTTCAATAGCTTTCATCATGATTTATAATGTTGATACATGGCAACATTACTACACACTATGTATCAAGGTTTCTGACTATTTAGATTTGAACCCCCCCCCCCCTCTCCTTAAATGGGAATTAACCCAGACAGGAATGTGCTTTCAGTTGATGGAGCAAAATTGGACATTCCCTTCAAAAGTTGTGAATTTTCAATATTTTTATTTACAGCCCCTCATATACTCCTTCACTTGGCAACCTACAGGCACAAAATTGCTAGTTTGCAAGCACATACTTTCGGTGTGTGCATGCGCAGAGCATGATGCAGGGTATGCATATTGTGTGACTACATCACACACATACAGCATTGCTCTACCCTCAGTCTTGGGGAGAGCATGCAGACACACAATGCATACCCTGTATCACTCTCTGTGTGTGCGCACAACGAAGCCCAATGGTCTGTTCTGGCAGACTACAAAATTGCTGCCAGCATGCAAAACTCTCTATTCACTTTCTACACAGAACTACACATTTTCATCTTTTTGTAGAAGAGTATACTAATTTTTTACTTTTCTGTTACAGTACAATATATGGATTTTGCATGCATTTCAGGATGAGTCTTGTTGATTGCTTGTCTAAGTATTTTCTTGGAAAGGAACAGAAAATGAAATTCTGTGCACAAAATGAATACAGAGTTCTTCACGTTGGCAGTTATTTGTGCCTTTAAGTTGCCAACTCAAGGAGGGGTGTATTTTTAAAACTTCAAAAAGCTTTTGAATGGATCATCCTATTGTGCTAAAATTTTCACACAATATAATCCTTGCAGAGCTGACAAGCAAAAAGAAAAAGAAAAAAATAGGTCATCAAAAAATCTAGTACCCCCATTCAGCAATTTGGTGCCCCCCCCCCCCCCCCGGTGCATGCTTGTTACTGATCATAGTTTTCTACATTCACTGTTATCACATTTAAGTTACAGGTTAATTCCCCTTTGAATGATAATTACTTAGTATTTTCTTTAATTTATTTTTTTTTTGCCTACAGGTTGGTCTGATCTTTGTCTTCAATCTCATCGTTGGTACAGGAGCATTGACGATGCCCAAGGCCTTTGGGAAAGCTGGTTGGTTGTTCAGTATTATCATCATCACCATCTTAGCTCTCGTCAGGTACGAATAATCTATCAATTCTTTTAATCTACTATCAATGTACTTTACGAATATTTGGGAGTGCTATGCATTTTTCAATGGAAATCACTGATCTGGACAAGGACGCATACTTCCAGTTGAGAGTTGTGTATAAAATGCATTGTCACACATCATGAGTTTGCTATGTAAAGTTAACCATTAATTCATGAAAATATGATATTCCTAAGTGAATGTAGAAAAATATGATCATCAAATTGTGTGAAACTTTGGGCACAATCGGATAATCCATTCAAAAGATATGCATTTTCAAACTTTTGATTTACACCTCTAATGGGCTTCTTGAGTTGTCAACGTACAGACACAAAATGGCTGCATCAAAACCCCATAGATGTATTTAGATGTAATTACAGTCAGATTGACAAAATAACATTCACTATAAAGGACAGCATGCCACGGTTGCGTACTACATGTACATGTACAGAATGGTGTATAAATTGTGAAGAAAAAAATTTTGCACTAAACATTGATCTTTAAGCCTTTTTTTTAAGCTTAGTCCATGTAAACATCATGGATGTAGGTAGCATTTAAGATCTGGCAGTTGAGATAAATATATTGTCTTTTACATTTATCTATCTTTTAATTTTATAAGAAAATGTGCTGTTTTACAAGCTCAAGTTGTTTTTAAAATAGCCACTTACAGTGTACAACACTATATGGTGTTACTTTTAGAAAACAATCAAACTGTGATGAATTAACTTCATATTTTTTTTAATTTCTGTTTATAGAATGAATACAGGGATATTTGCTTTGTTTATGAAAGTTGTTTTTAGAATATTTCAGAAATGTGTTCAAGATATTTTTTTTTATAATGCAACGTTCATTAGACTATTTTACAAATTGATGACAAATGTAGTCTAACCTTTACAACAAAATAACAGGTACACAACATATTTGGTATTCAATTAAAGAAAATATGAAATTTGCTGATGACTGATATAGAATACATGTACATGCAATATTTCTATGGTATTGATTTTACAGGGTATTTTTATATTCTTTTAACAATTTGCTGCATACCACAATCTGATCTTATCAGAAAAGAGAAGCAAAAATGACCCTTTGGCCTTGAACCATTAATTCCAGTAGTACAAAATTATTGTTATCTTGTACATATGACTTTGAATAAGGATAATAAACCTTGGAAATGCCATGACAAATTATATTATTTCAGGCTTATCTTAGTCTTTATCAACAATTCTGATTAATTTTGAAGAGCTCTACATGTGTGTGACTCATCAAAGTGCAAATGAAGAGCATTTTGTAAATCAGGCTAATGAAACGTTTGTAAAAACACTGTACATTATTATTGTTAGAAGGATTGTGTTTGCTATTCTTGCCTATGTTAGTTCAATAGCGAGGCAAAAAAAATAAGTGTTTGGATGCTCTTGAAGACCGAATGACCCTTTTGAAAATGGTCAGACCCAAATTTCTTTTTTGTTGTTGTTGTTGTTGTTATTGTTGTTGTTTTGTGCTTTTTTTTAGGTTGTTGCTTTTCACTCAAATTGAAAGAAAAATCACAGATAAATTATAGGAATACATGATAATAATAGATATGTGAAATAGAACCTGAAAAGTCATTGTCAGACATTAATAGAGCTTTTTAGTTCTCTCTATTCCAAGTCATAATCTTTTACAAAATAATAAACAAAAAAGCTTTTTATCACCGACCGATGTAATCTTTCAAAGGTCATTCTTTGGCACCCAAATAATTTTCCTGCCTAATTTTTGTTTTTGCTGCTTAACCACGATGAAGTTCATTTGAAAAGTGTGTCGAGCATTCTATTTGCATAAAATTTGCATAATAAATCACTTGAAGCTAGTATTGAGTGCTTGCATCTTAGAAATTCAATTTGGAAAATGAGTGCAATGCATGATAATAATTGTTTTAACAAGGGAAATTTAAACAGCTAGATCAGATATTGTTTGAGAGTGCAATACTTGTACGTTTAGGACTTCAAGTCTTCAACACATGTTTTTTTGTTTGTTTTTTTTTTTTGGGGGGGGGAGGGGAGGGGGAGGGTACTAGCCAATTAACACAAAAAGCAGCAGTTTGGAACAGTGTTGTCCGACAGAGTCAATTTTAGATGCTTATTCGCCCACCTTTAGAAGTTGTTTTCTTGCAAAATCATTTGACACATTATTCACTTAATATATGCCTGGTTATATTCTTTTCATGTTTTGGGCTACTCTGTGAAGATTCATTTTCCGGTTAGCTACCCAAACAATATATAATGCATGGAATGAATGCAGCCCTGAGAGAACGCTATTACTGGCAAGCTAAAACCAAATAGTGGTGCTGTAACATCAGATCAGTGAAATTACAGGCCTTTGATATTTTACCCTAAAGCAAGGATATCTCAGAGAATCATGTATTACCAAAAATGGTACTTTATATGATAAATTTGTTCCCCTTTTGAAAGCTTTTAATTTGAGCTACATGTACAGAAATTTGCCTGTATTTCATCTATTTACACTTTCTCATTATCATTTTGAACTGTGTTGAAATATTCCTTTGGTCTCATCATTAATTTTCTGTACAGAATATTCCACTTTTTCTTATTAGATTAATGAACAGCACTTACCAGAGTGTCAGAATTCATCAATTAGTTACCCCTCGTAAATGGATCCAATTATTTATTTCTGAGAATTAAATAATTGTTCAATATTTTACAGCTATATAACTGCAACTTTTGTGATCGAAGCCATGGCTGCAGCAAACGGGGTCATCAAATATCGTAGGAAAGACAAGAAAAGAGAGGTATGTATAATGTCACAAAGGGTTTGTTGCTAGAAAGTTGGAATCAATTGCCAGTTGCAGTTGATCTGCAACTTGCAATTTATGTAATTGTTTCATGCATCTTGTTAGAGGGCAGACCATGCACAAATAAAAGTGCGTATAATTGTAACCCAATTTACATTTGATTTGCAATTTATTGCAACTGTCCAGCAACAAGCCTATATGTTTTATCAAATCGGGTTTTGTTCTCCTTAAGTACATCACAATTTCGACTGATGTACTGTCAATGTGATATAGCTCATTATTTCTGAAATAATATTATGTACATGTAGTAGTTTTAGAGATCAGAAAATGTTCATGCAAGTTCAAAAAGTTCATTTATTAGCTTCTAATTTTGTATGCCGTTTGTTCTCTAAAGCGTCATGTATCATGGATGTTAAAGGTAAGATTTTTCATCCAAAATATAATGATGTTAACGGAAATGTTGTAAAAAAAGTTTAGTCTCCTCCAAGCTGTAGTACATTAGTCTAGGCTATAACTTGCAATCTAAAATGTGTTTTGTTTAGATTCTTTTCAAATCAAATTGTTGGTTTCAATTTCTAATTTACTACAGTAACAGAACTTTGATTTGCAATTCATTAGAACTCCTTTTGAATCAATAGTGATGATCAATTTGCCCAAGAATTTATTTATTCACTTTTTTTAAAGAATGTGGATGATAACAATAGGGTTAATAGCAGGAGGAGTTGCAAATTTATTTTGGATAAGCGCATACTTCAAATGATCCAGCGAAGAAAGGACACTTTATGCATGTGCATGGTTAAAATTCTTTTTTAAAGCAAATTCATGCAAGTTTCTTTTTTCACATTGTAGGATTTTGGGGCTCGGTCATAGTTCATTTACCTCATAATGTACGTGCACGTTGCCACCGATTGCTTGACCATTATCATACACACCGTCGAAAGAAAGAGTAATTGCACCACAAAATTCAGCTTAAATGTCCACTCTATGAATAAGCTTATTTTCACATCTTGTTTCTTGTTAAAGCCGAAGTAAAGTTTTGGTAAAATCAAATATTTTTATCGCCAAATTCTCTCTTCAAATCTATATAAACTGGAATATAGCATCATGAAGATAATGCACAAAAGATTGTGCAAAAAATCAAGGAGTTTGGAAAAGCTATAACCTAAAATGTGCAAAATATTTCAGTGTCATGTCACCCGACACTTATTCAATATTTTTTCTTGATAAATGAGACAGAATTGGATGAAAATTTCAGAATTTCAGTGGTTTGTATACCTTTTTATCATTCTATCGTCAAATCTCGGGAATAACTATACATAGTTATTGCCGAGATTTGACGATAGTTATGCCCAATAACAAGGAAAATATAACCAAGAGAGGACACTAGATATTATCGGTCAAATTCAAATTTTCAAAATAATTAGTTTGTAAAAAAATTAATGTTATGTTCTTAAAATGTGTATAAGAATTATGTCATGATAAACATCCCCAAAATTCACATTTCTTGATCTTTAACAAAACTATACTTGGGCTTTAAGTTGCATATTCATGAGATGCATGCACGCACTTAATGTATTTTTTTTTATCAAAGAAAAACTCCTTTAAAGTCTTCACAAATTGAGTTGTTACTTTTTGTTTTTGTTATTCTTGAATAGACTTCTAAAAATGAAAATGAGATCTATATAAGTTTATAAAATTGCACATACAAAAGAATAGATGACGAGTGAAAAAGGGTATTTTTGCAGTGATAAGTTAAAGAAAGAGTTACTGAAGAAAAGGGGAATATTGTTTTATTGCTTTCAAGATGGAAGTGGGTTTTTTTTGGGGGGGGGGGGTAGGAAGAGGGGAACTGTAATGGATTATAAATGGTTTTATGAAGGCAGAGATGCCAACCGTTCCAGAATATGAATAAAGTGTATTTCCATATGAATCCAAGGTTTTCACTACAATTAGCTGAGGGTGTGGCTATTGTTAACTTTTGCCCTCACTTTACATTAGTTCAGCTGTTATGTTATTCACATTTTAATTTTGACCTCATGCATTTTACGGAACGATTGGCGTCTCTGTGAAGGTAGTTTTTAGAAACATGAAAAACATTCCTCATAATACTCATATTTATCTTCAGTTTACAGTTTAATATCATACACAATTCACATTCTTATTTTACCTTTATGAATAGCTGTAGTTGTGTAGTTTGGAACTAGAGGTATCCGTATGTTAATGCCTTTGTCAAGATCACACATTGCAAAAATCTCATAAAAGCTGCATACAAGAACAATGACCATGGTTTGTTTTTGATAAATCATATGGAAGAGCAAAGGCCCTGCACTTTTTATTTTTCAGATCCAGTAAACTTGTGCTGGTCCATTATCTTTTGCAACTTTTTCATGCATAATAGTGTGTGATTCAAAAGGAATAATCAATGCAACTACATGTAATTGATGATGGTGATGAGGGCACTTTATCTTATTCCTGTATTTTAATTTTTATTTCCTGTTTATAATCTATCAGACCCAACAATGTACATGTAGATGAAGATGTTCATAGGTTGGGACTCAATTGGTTTCTAATATGTCTACCATTTATATTTTATCAGCGGGTCTTATTTGTATTACATCAGTTTCTGTTACAGTACTTAGTTCTTTTGCTCACACTGAATTAATAGAGCAATTGAAATATTAACCACATCTTTCCTTTTCAGATTCAGGAGAATTGCAAATGATTTTTCAGAATTGTGCTATTAATCCATTGTCTTCTGCAACTCTTTCATGAATACGTAATAGTGTCTGATTAAAAAAGACCAAGAATCAATGCAACATCGATGATTATAATGGGGGCACTTCATTCTTATTCCTGTATTTCATTTTTCATTTATAATCTATTAGACCCATGTAGATGAAGAACATTATAGATCAGGACGAGATTAATTTCCTATCTCTATCATTTATATTTTATCAGCTGCTCTACTTTACATATATTACACTAATTTCTGTTCTTAATTTTGCTTGATTGAATTGAAAGAGTATTTGAATTTATTAACCCAATTTTCCTTTTCAGATTCAGTTTATTCTTTTTTCGAATCATGGATACTAATCTATTATCTTTTTCAACTTTTTCATTCATAATATTGTTTGATTCAAAACAACTTATGATTAATACAACATTGATGATGGTGATGGGGGCACTTTATCTTATTCCTGTATTTCATTTCTAATATATCAGACTAATTAGATGTAATTATACATGTAGATGAAGAGGTGTTTGGATCGGGATGTTATTGGTTTATTGATTTCTCAACCATATATCTTACCAGCACCTCTGATTAAACTTCACTTGTATTCTCTATTAGTTTCTTTCTTGCAAACATACAGGCCCGTATTCCGATAGCGAGGTTTAAGTTAACCCGGGTCTAAACCTGTGGTTTAAGTATGGAAAGCCAAAAGAGGCTTGAATCTTTAACAGTCGATGTTTAATTTACCAGCACATATGGTACTCATATTATTTAAAACTGTCTCGGAATGAATACCTGAATAGTTTTCTTCATTATTAGAGCATGGGAAAAGAGAGCAGTTAACATAACAATTATTCATTGTGAATGAAGGTTTGGCACTTTTGGCTACCCATACTTAAACCACAGATTTAGACCAGGGTTAACTTAAACCTCGCTATCGGAATACGGGCCACAGATTCTAGATATTTTCATTCCAATTAATTTACAACATGATCATACTTCACAACGGTAACCGACTAACCTATCTAAACCATATTAAAATCGTTTGAATACATGTATGGAGAGAGCTGCCAAATAGTACTTACATGTAGGATTTTATCCTCGTTAGGAAGATTCATCAGCACTTGTCAAAAGGACTTAACAAAATTGGATATTTGTATCTTTAGGATGAAGTGTTGGAAAGTTTACAGAAGGTAGAAATACAATTTTTTTCCCCTGAAAATAGGATTTTTTTTAATAGTGAAATATTATGATTTTTTAAATTTTTATGTGTGATTAGTGGTAGCTCTGCTTGTACTCAAACTCTGAATATTTTTCTACCTATTATCATATAGTTCAATCAGCTTTTTCTTTGGTAATCCATCAAATCATGTTATGCGCAATTTCCTAACCAATCACAGACATTAATAATCAATAATTCATTTAGAAGAAAGCAAAAACTAAGCAACAAAAAGCTAGATATCTGAACGGAAAGTACAAACCCAATTTGCTTTGAAATACAGGATGGTCGGATAGGAGTACAACCCTCATCATCATCATCATCCTTATCAACTGTTCCAATAAAGGTACTGCATCATTTTTTTGTGAATTATTTCTGATGAACTTTATTATCATTTGAATTTATGTACTAGGATGATTTGTATCTTGGCAATTATGTATTAGTTGAATTATACTCTCTGGGTTTGTTCCAGTATTTCATATCAATCTAATATCTAATATTCAGGCTCCTTTATTTCACTTTATAGCAAAAAGTTTGATATGACTGACATTAAAATGTTGACAGTTATACAATTCCACTCAAATCGAAAGTGTACGTACAATCTGTGTTGAAAGGGGCACTAATTTATTAATATTTAAAATTGAATAGCAGTCTCACCACAAAGCTGATTCCACACTTACTAGACTAACTTTTCTTCAATTCGAAATGTTGGGTTTTGTATTTTATAAGTTTTGTCAAATTAAGACAGGAAAATTTAAAAAAAAAATGAATTCTCCCAAATGAGACAGAAAAGTTATTATCAAGCATGAGACTACAAAAGCCTGTCTTGAAAACAATTTAGCCCAAAGTGTTGCACTGCCTATAGGCGGTTCCAGTAACGGCCAGGGGGGGGGGGGTGTGGCCCTATTGCCCTATTGGCAATTCCGAAGGGGTGGTTTCGACTAACCACGGGGGCTGCTATATCCTTTTTGTTAATTACATGTATCAGTTCCACGGTGGAATGTATGTATACAAGCTATTCTTTATTTGCTTGCCAGAATATTACACATTTTACCCCCCCCCCCCCCCCCCTCCATAAATCCGGGATCTGACTCTGTAACCAACATTGATTAAACACATTTTAACTTATGCTTGGAAACCATGATTTAGATATTTGTCTGAAAAGGAACAAGAATTATTCAGGAATTTATTTTGATCAAAATCTTGACGTTATTATGGTCTATAATTGTGAAATTCTGAGGAGAGTTGTATTTTCTCAAAGTGGTTTAGCGGGATTGGCTTCATGAAATTCCTGCTTGTTTTCTAATTAATGATTAAGTAGAAGATTAATCTTACCTATTTTTTTTTTCTCTTTTTTTTGTTGGTCATTTTAGCTTGATGAATCTAGTTCGCAGAGTTCCAATGGTAGTGACCCTTATATACCTGATGTGGAAAACGATGAGAAGGAAAGATTGCTCAGTGGAAACACTATCAATTATGCATCAGGTAAATACACCCTGACAGATAACGGGGGTTTTGTTCGAAAGTTGCAGTTTATCGCAATCGCATTTGCGCAAATTAAAGCCATTGTAATAATGCACGTCTTGTTAGAAGACGAATGAAAATATGCGTCACAATTTGGAACTGATTAGCAGTTGATTTGCGAGCAATTGTGACTTTTGAATAAAACCTCCTAGGTTTGCGACAGAAAAATCCTGTATGAATAAAAGCAGAAAATGAGATGAACAGATGAAAAAAAAAGTTTGAAGTAAATCAGACAATTAATAAGAAAGTTATGGATATTTCATAATGATAAACTCAACAGTGATTGCAAGTTCTTTGCAAGTACATTTCCTTGATATCATTAGACACTGCACAAATAATGTGATAGATTTATATTTTTGTTTCTGATCAAATGTGCTTTATTTGAATTTTCCCCAAAATTGCAGTAAGAGCAGTTAAGAAGCATGCAGATTACTTTGAGATCACAGAACTAGTGGACATGGGACAGATGGCTTCAATGTTCTTCAATAAAAGTGAGTATAGATGATAAAGGAAATACAGTCAAACCTGTCTATAAAGACCACCATTCTTAGACAGAAAATATGGTCTTTATGAGCAGGTAGTTTCTAAAGACAGGTTCATGTACATGCAAATTGCTTTCTAGGGAATTATTAAAGGAAGGTTATTTTCATTGACAGGTGGTCTCTCTATACAGATGGTCGCTATGCATGTGGCTTTGGGCCAGCAAAACGATCATGTTCATCTCGCCAAAGCTCCCTGCAGAAGCTTATCCGCCCATAACTTGTTACTGATGAAAGATAACCATTCAGCTGCATGCATACAGATTATGAATGTCAGATTGATTGTGTCATGAGATATAAACTTTATAAATTCAGGTGCTTCCTGTTTTTACCGGAAGATTAGAATAATGAATATTGCATCGGCCGAGTCAGCTAAATTTTAATTTCTTGACTATGTTAGTCTCCACCCCTAAATGAGCTAACACTTTTTTATGGAATTACCCTCATCTTTAATAGTAAATAGCGGCAAAAAAGTGTTCATGAAGACTGTATTCATGGTCAGCTCGACACTTCAGCATATTTTAATGCTCATTGAAAGGTTATGTTTTAACCTCCACCATCAATTGCAGTTGTTGATATTGACGTAGCATATTTACGATGTTGAGATACAGTTGGCCAAAATTGATTAATTCTGGCCCAGATTCTCTTTTGTGAAAAAACATTAGACAATTTCTGATTGAATTACTTACTTGGGTGTAGAGACGGTAAGCAAAGCTTTTACGTCCATCATAAATATCACTCATCTCTGGCAGGGTGCTTCCTTTTTTTTACCTGAATAAAAGCATAAAAGCTTTGGCGGGAAAAGGATTCCAGCCCACCACTTTAGGATAATGTTTCCTGTTTGCAGACAGAGGAATAAAAGGTTACATTTATGTTGGATAGGTATGAGAAAAGGGACTTCCTGTTTTTTGTATATTATTCTATTTTGATCCCATATCTCTGTGAATCTTTTACATTGTTTAATTTCTACTATTCGTGCACGCAATCTTGAAATTCCAGTGCCGGATGCTCCGCTCTATTCTTGATGCATGGATGTTGATGTCAAATTTATGTTCATTTCTCCGCCAAAGTATGCAGATGGTGTAATCAAATTGATGTTTTTCAAAGAGCTTAACTGGGAGAAGTTCTTCATGAAAAATCAAAGATGCACATTCATTTGAAAAGATGTTATACTATATGATGCAATGGAAAGTTGCAACTTATTGCTTAATATATTGCTTGTTGAATAGCCCTGAATCTTTTACCCCTCCTCTTCTTCTTCCTTTTTTTTAAGAGTCAAGTTGAAAAGCATTCATCTGAGAAGATTGTCAAAAGGGATCTATGCCCATTCAAAAACTTTGTTTTACTTTAATTTTTTTTAAATCATATTCAGAATAAGATGCGGTGCTATTCCTCCCCTTCAAATGAAATTAACTTTTAAGTGACAAACTGAAAAGAAAACAGAAAAGAAATATAAAGTTTTTAACTCTTTGGATGCTATGGGCTTCTACAGAAGTTGAGCGATGTGTTAAGTCTGTGACAACTAGCAGGTTTCTACATAAGCCCAGATTACGAATGTTTTGGAAATGGAGTCGGCTTTTTACGTATGAAATGCCAAATCATAATCAATAATTTCTGGAATAAATCTATAATGATCAGAATAAGGAATGTCAGTGCTTTCTCAGACAAATCCATTGGAAGCCAACAAAATTTAAAGATAAGGGACCGTATTCTGATAGCGAGTTTTAAGTTAACCGTGGTCTAAATCTGTGGTTTAAGTATGGGTAGCCAAAAGAGGCTTGAATCTCGATCAGTCGATGATTAATTTACCAGCTCATTTAGCGCTCATATTATTCAAAACTGTCTCGGAATAAAAACTTCAATAGTTTTCTACATTATTAGCGCATGGGAGAAGAAAGCAGCTAACAAAAGAATTATACATTGTAAATAAAGTTTTGGCTTTTTTGGCTACCCATACTTAAACCACAGATTTAG
>BQKZ01011754.1:8567-18846 GCA_036244855.1 Temnopleurus reevesii | reverse complement strand
CTCCTTAAATTGGCAAACGTACAGGCACAAAATGGCTGCCAACATGGAGAACTCTCCATTCACTTTGTACACAAAATTTCACATTTTCCTCTTTTCCCAGAAAGTAGACACAATTTTGTTTTTTTTTTGATTAAATATATTATAGTCACATCAATTCTGCAGGCATTCCAGAAAGAACGGTGTTGATTCATCATTTGAAATATGATATTGATCCATTTTCAATAAATTTATATACAAAGTGTACATGAGGAGTTCTCCATGTATGACTTCACAGATTATGCTAATTGGCTATACGTTGCCAATTCAAGGATGCCCAGGAAGATGACTTTGAAAATTTATAACTTTTGAACGGATTATCAGATTTTAATCAAATTTTCACAGTTTGTTCATCTGAATTTTCTTAATTTACTGACCTTACATTATTGTCTGGGTGTAATTCCCCTTTAATAACCACATCAGACAACGCAAATTGTTAAATTATGATTTTCAAATAAGTCAGAGAACGAGATGTTGGAATGTGTAAATTAAGAACGACGATCAAACGAGACTCGTAACTTGTGTAATTTGAGGAGCGTCCCTCCCGAAAATTAGTCTGTTAAATGATCTGCAGATGATATTATTAGAATAATATGGTAATAATATATACAATTTATAACGTACATGTATTCACTCTGTGGAAGGTGCTCTACATTATGATTATCCTGGCCAGTGCTCAAGCATTTCAAGGAATAAATTCGTACCAGGCATTTTCACCTGGGTTGAGTGCAACACGAGAAATTTCCTGCTGAAAAAAATAACGCCACGAGTGGGGATTGCACCATAGAGGTATTACACCCTTCGACCATCTGGTCGAAAGTCGATAATCAGAACTACTATACACTACGACGCTTCCACATAATATAATATGCCTTTTAAAAAATACTCAATTGAACGGATCAAAATAAGTCCACACATGCAGTTAAGATGAATAAAAGAAATTATTACATTACGTGACATCCATGTTCCTGATATTAGATGTATATTGCTGCATGCAAGGGCGGCGGAACCGGGGGGGGCAGGGGTCACTTGCCCCCCCCCCCCCCCAAAAAAAAATTAAATAATGCCCTTTTACCTGGATCAAAAATACCCCTTTTCCTTTGTCAAACGAAACTCCTTTTCCAACTTACCAAATATATCAAGATTACTACCACGTAATTCTTTTGTAAAGTTGTATTGCCATACTTTAAAGGGGCATTTTGCCCCCAATTTAATATTATGTTTGCACCCTTTCAACTTACTTACTTTCCCACTATGAAATGACTCTTGAACATAGCATTACAAATATGCCCTTATCGATGACGTTTACGCGTATATATTTTTTCCCTAAAGGGGTTTTGTGATAGTTTGCACTTATTCAAAAGAAATAAATGAATCGACTCTCATGAAATGGACTATTTTAATGCCCGAGGGGCATCATACAGGGGAGGGGGGCAGGAGTTAGTGCCTCCAAATAATGACGTTAGAAACGTGCCCCTTTTCTTAATCAAAAGAGACACAAATTATTTTTGCTTATTCACAAGACGTAATTTAACAAAATTAACAATGTACTTTCTCATGCCAAGGGGGCATCATACAGGAGGGGAATGGTGGGAGTGGGGACAAGTGCCCCATCCCGCAAGGGATATTCTCATCCCCAGGGAGGGGGCAGCATGCCGTGGGCGGGGCCTGGGGCTGGGGCTGGGGCAGGGTGCAAATGCCTCCCCCAAATTTATGAGGAAATGTGCCCTTTTCCTGAGTCAAAGTAGCCCTTTTTCAGCAGAATCAACAGAAACGGAACACATGCAATGGCTTCATACATGTCTCTCAGAGCCGGGCCCTGTGTGCACCTAGAGCCCGTTCAGATGCCAGAAAAACACATTTTAGAATCATAAGAATATAAAAAATATTGGGGGAAGCTCCCAAAACTTTCTACTGGGGCTTCAGACCCAATGTGTGCCTTTATAGCCCTAACAGATACACCGAAAACACATTTAGAATAGTAAAAATAAAAAAAAAATTCTGGGCAGCTTCCCAACGTAACCCCTCCCTGGGGTTTCGGACCCGGTGTGTACCCCTAACCCCTGTAGATACCAGGAAAACGCATTTAGAATCGTAAAAATAAAAAAAAATCTCCCCAAATTTTACATGATATGTCAGGAAACGCACTTTTAGACACTATAAATTAAATAGATTTTGACAAGAATAATTATACCATCATATAATACAGCTTAATTCACTTCATACAGTGAGTAATGGTGATAAAAAAATGTACCTTCAATTGTACGATTTCGACATGAAAGTGCCCTTTTTGCACTTTGACCCCCCCCCCCCAATAAAAATTCGTTCCGCCGTACTTGGCTGCATGTACAATATTTTAGTTTTTTTCTGCATTGTATATTTATAATTTCATTTCTTTAAGGATTGCGACTTTAAATACAATTACTGAAACATAATACAATTCATTCTGGGTGTACTCATGAAATATTGAACATGACATCACAGGGGGTGTGGGGTGTGGACAATTTGTTTCCGTCACTTTCGCTCTATATCTATGATAAATGAAGGGAAAATCCGGGTATCCCGATAAATTCAAAACGAAAATACTGCAATCAGTGACGTCATTGTCAAGACATCGAGGGTCTTTGCGGTTAATTTTTTTCCTGCCACGCCGATACTTTTATGATGTCATCATATTTTCAAACACTCCAATGTTTATAATTTAGTAAACGACCGGACAGAGAGTTTTCGTCACATATTATATCCTGGTTCAACATTTCTCTTTCTATTCTTTTGACTTGCCTGGCCTTTTTTCTTCTGTTCTGCACTTGACCTTATAGTGTGAATCTGTTTAGGTAAAAGCAAGGAAGCAACAACTTGTGTATCTCTATTATGGTGAAAGTAAGCAACATAAAACAGGGAAACCAAATTAAGCCTATTCCTTCTTTCGGGATTTCCCCAAACGTTTCCCGCCCTGGTTTTGGTTTCCAAAGATATACCATGCACTTGCTCGAAATGGACTTCCAACAATCGCTCTGTTTTTGCTTTGAAGTGGGAGATCTGCCGACAGATTTGAAAAGTAAAATCATTTTTCATGTTGGGGAACATTACCGAACAAATATTTCAGCTCGAGCCAAGATCTGACAGAGATAATTATCTCTATATGCCTCTATAAATAATAATTTATATAATTTATATTTAAAGAGTGCAAATGATTAATTTTATAACCCTGATCGAGACCATTTTTTTTTTTTTTTGCCTTGGTCGCAATTTTTAAATCTGTCGGCAGATCCCCACCTCAATAGATTAATGATCGTTGGGAGTCCATGTATAATAAGTAAATGGGTTAATATATACCCTACATGGAGGGTGAATAAACATATTCTCGGCTATATGGTTAATTGTTCGACGGTTCGTTATTCCAAAAATTGATAATTCTGAACCTCGTATTCTGTAATAGATGCCGCGACAGTATACATTTAAGTTGGGTGAGAAAGTAAGAAAAGGAATGTGGACGCGAATGGGCCACAATTTGGAGGGGTTCGGAGCGGTCCACCTGTATCGCGATGCACCCCTCCCCCTGTGTCGCAAGCACTGAACGTCTAATGAAAATATATTTCATTCAATAGGTTGATATATAGTCCAAAGCAGCTGAATAGAGAGCTTCATTATTGTATGCCTGAAAAAGAAGGTATAGGCCCACGTTTTGTTTGCTTTCATGAACTTTAGTAAAATGAACCCTTGGAATAGAGCAAAAAGGAGGAATTAACGCACCCAGGATTTGGAGACCCGGAGCCCGACCTATTAAAAAATTTCGTGCCCCAGCTCTTCCGCACATTTTTGCACCCGTTGAGTGGCTGACAAGTAAAACAAAATGGTCATCGGTTTAAATTTGTAGCCCCCCTCAGCCATTTTCGTGTAATCATGAGGAGCTTACATTTTCTGATCTATAGAATGTCGACCTAGACATCAATATGAAATGTTTGAACTGAATCTGTTTCAAAATTGATTACCTCGCTCCAGTATGAAAATTTATATAACATCGGACCAGAATCCTTTTCAAATTTCAAGATCCTTTGGGATATTAAAAATATATTTATATAGGACACTGTTCATACCATTGTCTGCTTTCAGAAATATTTGGGCCAAAATTATTGAAGACCTTTTTTGTTTGCTTTTCAACCCGTCTGTTTGTTTGTTTGAAAGCGTATTACTCTTCAAAGGGCTCCCGAATTCCTAATGACTTTTTTTTGTCTGGGACTCAAGAGTAAAAAGGGGGGGGGGGGGGCGCCAAATCCGTGTGTAACAGTTTGTATATGCGCATGTTTTAGGTATAAATAAAAATCATTCAAGAGCTGTAGTTTGCTTTTGATAAAAGGAATGTGCTAGTTACTTTGAACATAACGGGGAAGTTGAACAGAAAGGAAATTGAAAATACGTCTCATCTTACATCTTCCAAATTACTCAGCATTTGCAAAGTGATAAAATCAACACCAGAACATATCATGTTTAAGGAAAGTATGTCTACATTAAGTGTTTCAGTTTCTGAACATCGTCTCTGGTTTCCTTTTTTTTATCTGCAGGGAAAGTTAATTATTGAAAATATTGACCTATATGCAGCGGATATAAATAAGGTTTTTCAATATTTGTTTTGGAAACCATATCACAACATTTTTCCAAAAATCAGTATCTTGTGGTCTGCAGCCTCTGCTTATTTTCGATTGTGATAACTTTTCCCATTTTTTTCCACTTCAAGTCTCAATATGTTGATTAAGTTCATTTGAAAGTTCATCCCTACGTCTTTGTAATGGTTACGTCATCATTTTAAATAAAAATGTACCCCCAAAATAATAAAAGTTCAACAACAGCAGAAAAATCAGGTGGACAGAACAGAAATAAGGTTGATAAAAATCAGACAACTAACAATAAAGTTATGAGCGTTTAGATATTATGACAAATTGGCAACTGGTGACGTCATATAGTGCACAGTATACCGTTTATTATATTCATATCAGTGTTATAAAATGTAACTTTTTCCCAAAATATGATTTCCTAAAAAATTTAACTATGAGACATCCTCATGAAAGAAATGTAGATCCATATTTGATGGTTGTATTAATATTTTTTTAAAAATCTTAATCTATATCCAGTTCTCCCTCTTCTCTGTCTCTCTTCATATACACACACATACATACACTTTCCCACAAACAAACTCGCCCTCGTAAACATTTGCCACCCTCTCATCTCACCCACAGGCCTACACACGCCCATCCACACATATCCTGTTCCTTTTCACATCCCTTATTGCTTCTCAATTCAACCACACCTATGGTCCTCAAATTGGTAACTCAGACAAAAATACATTTCCCGTTCTCTCTCTCAATGCAAACACACACACGCACACACACATACATACACACACACACACACACACACACACACACACACATACACACACATACACACACACACNCATGCCAAAGATAGAAGAACGATTGAGTAAGTCCCTTTAATTCAGAACAAACAAAAATGATCTTATGTAAGCATAACAACAACTCAATTCTCATTTATAATTTTTAGGGGTGTACAGTAACAAAATTGGGCAGGAATGTTCCTAAATTGCATAGCGATCTTGGGTGCAAATTATTATGGTTCAACGAGTCATGTGTGACTGAACACACATAAAGGAATAAATGTATATTTGTCACTCAGTATAATTTTGAATGAGATTGTATAAATCAGTTTTTCAATTGGCACTGAATTCTGCATTGATCCTATTAAATGATAAAAACTGTTTTGCTATATGGATTTTGTTGTGATATTGGTCATGAAACAAGAGCACCCTTCCAAAGTACACAGTCAGCATGATTTAACAATTTGCAGCAATTAATTCAATGGTTATTACATTTAGGGATTTTTGAAGACCATGTTTACAATTATGTTATCCCTTTGAGGTTATTTCCAATAACATATATGAACTAAAATGTGTGTCAGACTCAACCAGGTATTCAGTATTGTATAATTTCCTGCCAAACAAAATGGAGGGTCAAGGCCTCAGTGTAAACTACATACTTTTTATCAAGAATTCTAGGAAGTTATTTTCCAACTGATTTAACAAACCAGACACAGGATACAGATTATTTTAATAGATGGTAGAGTGATTTTAAATGAAGATAAGGTTGTCATTTCCCTTTTTGAAAGTGCACTATGACAAATGAAAATAGCAGTATCCTTGAATATGGCGCTTTGTATGAAATTTAGACAATTTCGGCCTTTACAGTTATTTATATCCGAGAGAATCATGGGTATTTTCTAGTATGGAAGTCATCTTGCGCAGTGTAAGCGATGGGCACACCCGATGTGTAATAAAAGATATCCCATCATGCTCCCTGATATGAACAATCGTAAAGGCACATATTCTGCATCATCCTCTCTCTCTCTCTCTCTCTCTCTCTTTCTCTCTTACAGAGATAACATGCCATCATGATTTATCCTCCTCCATTTTCTTTTGTTACATCTAGAATCTGGTATCCGAGCCTTGGATCTTGGCTGCGGGAGCGGAGAAGCGACAATCGTCATGGCGGAGAAGTATCCCAACAGCACGATCGTCGGACTAGACTTCTCTGAGGAAGCCATAAATAACGGCAAGAAAATGGCGGAAGAAAAGAATCTCACGAACGTTGAATTCATCTGTGAGGATGCTGCCTTAATAGGCGATGAATGGCACGATACGATTGATTATGTCTTCACTTTTGATGTCATCCATGATCTTGCGCATGCAGACAAGGTCCTAGCTTCGATGAATCGCGTCTTAAAGAGTGATGGGGTATTTTCAATGGTTGATCCGGACTGCAACACCAGGCAAGCTGACAATGCGTCTAACAGCCGCACTGCTAGACTTTATACAATGAGCTTGTTCCACTGTCTGCCTATATCATTGTTCTTTGAGGGGAGCGTGGGGTTGGGGACAGCGTGGGGAAGGGATAAAGCCACTCAGTTTCTGAAAGACGCTGGATTTCAAGTTGATTCTATCACTAAACCTGTCGCTAGTGTTCAAGCTCATTATATGTGTTCAAAAATAAAATGATGATGAATATCTTGTGTGAAATTTACATAAAACTGCCAATCATTTTGAATGTGTGAAATACAAATTTGAATTGAACCGTATTGAATGAAATTGAGTGCCAAACACTTCAAAGAATTTGTTTACAAAATCTAATCTGCATATTAGCATATCAAATAAGATACAATTCCAATTCGCATCAGTGGACACAAATTTATACAAATTTTATCTTTCACCATCTGTGAAATGTTCATACTTTATATGAGAATGTAAATATATGAATATAAACTGCCCCTTTGGAGATAATTTGAGACAAAAAAATTATACTGTACTATTATTGTTATTATCTTTTACAGGGCCCACTCATTAACAGTGCTTGAATACTGATGGGGCTACCCTTTATAATTAAACATTGACATATATACAAATTATATTTCATTTTGTTTATTTTTTGCCAGAGTATATTACAACTTACATGTTTTAGTATTGTGCAAATACTCAACCCTCCAAAGATGAATCCTCAGAGAGGCTTCCACAAAGAAAATTGTTTATTGAAGGAGAGGTGGATATTTTAACCACATAAATCTTTATTGACACCCTCCCCAGGGGGGAAATATATGTTTCTGTATATGTCACCGCTTTTTTTTAAAACTGATTGATAAGCATAAAAATAACCATTCTAGCAACAAACAGGCCGCAGTTTAACACTTTTGACGCTGTATCGATCAAGACGCTGAATCATAACTTACAGCACAGGCTCGAACCTTTTCATTATCGCACAAAACATATATAATATTGTAAATTTTATCCAGATTTTTATGTAAAATGAGATTTGCTAATGATGCCTTTTAAATTGAAAAAGATTCATTAGAAAAAACCCATTCACAATGCTGAGGATGGGATCTATCTGAGAAAAATTATTCCAGTTAAAAATTAAAATATTATGAATGTATTGTGTGGAAGAGTTGTAGTGTGGTGGTTCTGACTCTCACCTTTCAGCCAGTAGGTTGGCGGTTCTAGTCTTGCCAATGGCTTCAATATCCTTCATTTAGAAATTTATCCAAACTGTGCTTCACTTAACCCAGGTGGAAATGGATACTGGGTAGGAATATATTCCTCAAGTTACATGAGTGGCATGCTTGGCAATCATATTTGGGACAATAATATGATACCCATAATCAAGATCAATAGAGTATATCCATATAATGTACCTATTATTATACGTTGATAGTACAATGTATTTATCATTTTATTTGTCCCTAAACCACAGTAATTTCATGCACTCCGGCAGAGGCATGCTGCATGTATCGAACCCTCATTGTGAAAATTTGAGTGGAAACTCAGTATAAAAAGGTGTTAAAAATACCTTGTTATAGCAGTAATACTAATATAGCAGGGTTAAGAACAAGCTATTAAGAGCTGAGACCAGATTCTTTACCTATTTATATCATGAACATTATTATATCAGGTCTATTTGTACCACATTTTCACTGTACATTGACATGAGTGTTATATACATGTAATTGTCACACATTTCAATGGTATGTCAGTATGCTTGTTGCTATGTTGAGATTCATTTGTGCCATCTGTGTGCCTGTTTGTGAAATCACCAACAATATGGACTATGAAAACTGTTATGCTAACATCATTGATGCATAATGAGGAATCCTATCTAATTTACTTTGGTTGTGAATATTTTTGTGCTTCTGCAAATGGTGTTAACTAGGGGCTATTATGAAGGATTTCTTTTTTAAATGTTCTGCTGAGGGACTATTAAAGATTTAATCATTCTGATTTTGGAAGAAGAATATGACATTTGGCGAAACCAAATACTGAATAACATTCGTGTAGGACTTCAATTTATTGTCGCAATTCTGATATGTACCAAAGTTTGTATCTATTTTCCTTCTATTTTTTAGTCCCAACATTAAAGTGTTCAATACATTTATATCATTAACCAAGTGAAGATTGGCAACAATTCTAGATGGGATAGAAATGCCATTGAAGTGCCAAGCACCTGTCAAAAGTTCTTTAGAATGTACAAAATTGATGCAGCTAGCCATGTGTGTAAATTAACTTATAGTTAAGTTACCTAAGTTTTATTTGAAATTCTAACATCCTTTATTACATTAGAATTTTTAATGTTTAACATGTGCAATTGACACAAATTAATTTACAACAAGTGAGCTAAGCCTTGAATATATTTCATGTATGATAATTCTGTTTTATTCACCTGTTGCTTACTGGAATCTGGTGGAAAATAAACAATTTTTATGATACCTGCAAAAGAAATTGAAGATCATTGTCATGCGCACACCTAGGATTTCGGGGGTTGAGGACCAACTTTTTTGCATCCCACCCTCCCTCCTTCTTCAAGGAGCTGACAAGAGGAAGGTCGTCACCTCCTTTTGCGCTCCTCTCATCAATTTTAGCGCCCCTACCTCTGACCCGGGAGGGGTTGGTGCCCCCAAAGGTTCCCCCCCCCCCCTTGGTGCGCACATGATTATTATCATTATCAGTACTTAATGAGTTATAGTATTAATTTGGATTATGATGCATATGAATGCCTTCCTATTTTCTCTTCATTTTCTAATATCTGATTTCTTTCTTTTTTTTCTTTCTATAGTATTACAGATTTTACTTCTAAAGTACAAGCAACTTTGATCATGTATTTGAACGGGGCATATATAGCCTCTGACACTGCAGCTTATTGTCAATATTTAATCATGATTTCTATTTTCGCATGTCTGTCGCTTTTGATGACAATAAAATTATTTACAATAAAGTGTATGCTTCTGTCTGAAAGTGCATTGTTGTTGGTAGCATTTGACTTTGAATATTGATTTGTGAAATAATTAATTAACAAAATTATTGGTTGCCACTGCCAATCATAAAACTCCTAGGATTTTCTTTCATTGTCAGGAAATATCTAAGAATTTCCAGAAAATCCAGATAAGTGGAATCACTGGTCGATCTTTAAATACAGTCATACATGTACACTACCTGAACACACATAAATTGTATTATGTCTTGCAGAGGCGGATCCAGGGGGTGGCAGGAGTTAGAATTTAAACTTTCCGCTGCTCGGATTTCATAAAAAGTTATGGCGCCAATCTCGGAGACAAGCAAAGAAAATGGTTTTCTGGATTTTTTGCGTACCCCCTGACAGCAAATTTACGCTCCATTGGTTAGCTTGAATTT
>BQKZ01011752.1:0-15134 GCA_036244855.1 Temnopleurus reevesii | reverse complement strand
AATATTGTACATATTAAGTGCAAAACTTGTAGTAAAAAATAGATTGCTTTTGCATTTGTAAACAAAAATGTTATGTATATGTATAAAATGGCACCGGTGGCCTTTGACCTTTGACCTCCTGACCTAAAAATTTGCATGCAACATCCTTCTTCCTATCTGCACACAAGACCAAGGTTTGAAGTTGATACAACAAACCATTCATAAGTTATCTCAAGAAATACCCATTTTCATGTATTCAATGACCTCTGTGACCTTCGACCTTTGACCTCATGGACCCAAAATTTATTTAGATCATTGTCCTTCCTATGTGCACACATGACCCAAGTACCAAAGTTGATATGATTTGCGGTTCTTAAGTTATCGCGAGAACGAAAGAAAGTGGGACGTATGGACGTATGGATGGACGGACAACCCGAAAACATATTGCCTCCGACAATCACCTTCGGTGGGCGGAGGCATAAAAAGGTTACGAACTGACCTATTTTCATGATGAAGTCATTTGCTTTATCCACAGCTATGTGAAATTCAGCCAATCCCTTTCCTTTCTCCTGTTACAAAGAAAGTCAAATAAACATATAGTTGATTAAAATACTGTAAATGACAAAAAAATAACCATAGAGCAAACATTTCATTTGCAGCTCTCCATTGAATGTCAAACAATAATAACACAAAACATACTGCTATGTATATCAGCAGTCTGAAACCAATATTCGCAAATATACCATTTTACTCTCACATCTTGTTATTAGGAGGTTTATAATATTTGTACTAGGGAAAATAGATATACGGTAGTAATCAATAAAAATTTAACCCGTGAGTATGGTCAGAAATTAGACTGTCAACAACAACATAGAAAATAGCATTCATATAGCAAATAACAGATTCATGGTAGTATGATCCTTTCAAATGTGAATGAATATAAACATTGCCTGTACATTTATAAAGTCATCACCAGTCAAAGAGGCTACCAAGCACATCAATCCATAATTTATTGTACATATCTTATTTTTCATCATTTACTGACAACACATCAATGTCAGGGTGAACCTTCCCTTTAAATAATGCTTGGCAAAAATTAACCAAAGAGGCTACCAAGCATATCAACAGAGAATTTATTATGCAAAAAGGTGAAAACACATGGTAAATTTTATGCGCACACCTAACACAAAGGTTCTTCTTGACAACCAATCTTTCCTAAGGCGTGCCCGACATAGCAACAAGCAATGTATATTAACTGGATTTCAAGTATTGCAGTTCAATAACAGGTCAAAGGAGTACCATGTAACCATGTTCATTGGCAAGAACATGTATAAATTTGAATAAAACCTGCCTATTTTTTTGGATCGTCAACTCAATGGATCTACTCACCAGGTAGAATTCCTTCTCCCTGCAGTTATATGGCTTCAGATATCTTGAGGATTTCCTGAACGAATAAAAAATGAAGAGAAACAAAAATTAAAAAATTAATTCACAAAATTAACTCATGTAGACAATGAGAATGAAGCAAGAAAGGATGCCTCCGGTTACACCGTATGTACCGGTACAGTGGCGAAAGTATAAAAATGTTTCATGCAAAAAGGATCTGTAGTCTCTTGCCATGCATGCAGATTTTGGGTATGCCAATCTAGCTCTGGAGTTACGATCATGAGCCTAAGCAGTTTATGGGTTAATTATTTTGTGACCTGCAGTGAAATCATTTGCATAATACAATCTTCACATAATACAATTAGTATACACTAATACAATCTTCACACCATACAATTTGCACATTAATAGGTTTATATTCCCAAAGACTACTCACACTTGAAAGAACTGGTCGTTGGATTGATTTGTTTTGAAGACACTGTACATCCGTCTAGACACATTCTCTCCTGCAACGTCTATCACCTGAAAAGGGAAGGAAAAAACATTTTAAAAACTTCAAGCAAAAGAATTATAAAGAAAACTTGAATGAATACATAAATAATTCCAGGGAAAATATAACAAAATAGCTGAGTAAAACTGAGATGCGTGAAAAGTGAATGACGAGATGAAAATCCAATACGTGACAGATGAAAAGATACAAAATCTTGGATTTTTCATGCATTAACACGACTAATTTTGAAAATGACACTTATACTGCAAAATTGTTCATACTGCATGGTATGTACCAATTATTGCAAAAGTACAAAGGCATCAAACATTCTGCTTTAAATTTTGACTCGATTACAAGTCAAATTATGAAAATGAATAAACGCCAATGAATTTGGCAAATATTGGGAATCATGACCTTCACAGTTTTCAAAACCTAAGACGGGTAATGCAAAGATTTTGATCTAACGTTGGCAAGTACGACAGAGTTGACAAACCTTCCGATTTTTGTACAAGGATAGAAAGTAAAATGTGAGTTATCAAACAGTTCTTAAACCAAATGTCCTCTCATGAGAAAGCACATGGTTATTGTTATCATGCTTTCTTTTATTGGGGAAAATATTTGGTTAGGCTGTTGGGTGATTATCACTTTAATTTCGATTATCCTGGATATTCCGAGAGTTTAGCGTCTCTCTTATAACAAGTAGGGCCAAAGTTTCAAACCCTCTAGGTTTTAAGACTCTTTTGGTCATGAGTGAACATTGTGTAGTCTCGAATGGTTTCAAATATAGTGTCGAGTTTCAAAACCTTTATAGCTGTAAGTTTGGCTGTGGTGAAGCTTACGATGTAGCAAAAAGGTTTCTAGACTTTGTGGTTAACCATCCACATTGCTTGAAGCAGAATGCTTTCCAGGCACATTCAACGTTTCTCTCGCTACCCGATTCACTCGCAACTCTATACATCGGCAGCGAGATTGGTGGCAAAAGTATACTGAACAGGTAATTGGTATATCTGGGGCCAGTAACATCAAAGAAGCAATTAAACTTACTATATTTATTTATTGTAAGTAAATGGCTAAATGTGTATCATAGAGATAGTACCATGTCAATTTCCTAGTTATTGTATCTTTTTTATGTTACAGGCCCCTTGTCTCAACTTAATCAAACAATGTTTCAAAACAAATTTGGACATTTATGCTTTTCATATTTTTCATGGATACATGTATAATGCATCTTGCTACTTACAACAGCAGGCCATCTTGACTTGTCCGTAGGATCTTGGGCCCAAACAACATCATTTACATTGAAGGCTGGTGGAAGATCTGCAGATAAATAGAATATTTCACAAATGTTCAGCATCATTAGAATCATATTCATTTTAATTGCTATCTAAAAGAATATAACATCAGATAGACATAGATCAGAATTTATGAATAGGCTGATTTGTTTCGTTATTTTATATATTTATGTATTTTTCTTGCCATTTAATGTACAATTATTTGGTGACCACTCTATCACAACGAAACAAAGGACAAATAAAGAAGCTCTTGTTAGAAACTACTTCAATTTGGTTTCATACAATCTATGTCATTAATCAAGTAGTTGTTGCATTGTAATTGTTAGAGATGACACTATGACACTCTCTCAATAATTTCTAGATGTTCACAGAGACAGGAAGTAAATAATGTCTTTATAGAAGATACATGTACATTGTAGGTCAGACCATTTCTTATAAACAGCCCAGCCCCTCCATTTGGGTTGATCATACTGCATGCAAAATTCAGATTTTGGGGTAATAAATGGATCAAGGATGTATTTCAAAAGGTACAGGTGTGGGAAAAATTGACCCACAATCTTCGAAATCCTTCAGGTAGAAAATTTCCCTCAAAATATCTTAGGTGTGATTGTATTTCCCTCCTCTTCCTTTTCTTTCCAAGAACCCGTAATAAGGGGTAAATTTGCAAAATGTTAAGTCTACAATTCTAGATCTAACTGGAGCAAGCTACATTAATATAAAAATATATGAAATGCCGTCTCACTATAAACTAAGCAGGAACACTTAAGAAAGAGCTCTAAAATTATGATGTATAAGGTAGGGAATATCAACTGCCAAAGCCCTTCAATTTCTCTATTACCTACCTGTATTCATTCTGAACGAGTGGTATCATATTTCTTCTGTATTTTTGTGTAACTTTATACTATACTACCCTTCTTCCTGTTTATCTTCATTTTGGCTTCTTGATATTTACCACAAGTAGAACTATATTACTGAAAACACAGATTGCAGCCAATAACAAGGACTTCGCACAAATATTATCATCAATTGGTAAGTGGTATCTAAAGCCACATATCATTAGTGCAGAAAACAGCTCAAAAATGTTTTGGCATCTCTGCTCAACTGAATTTTCTTCCTCTTTTTACAGAAATACATGACAAACTTCTCCTGAAAATGGCATTATTTTTCAAATTTAGTAAATGACCAGGATCCTGTTGCATAAAATAATTTTCCATAGAAAAGTCTGGCAAATTTCATGCCAGAGTTTTTACTGTGCAAAGGTCTATGACAAAATTGCTTTTTACCAGAGTTTTCTATTGCAATAGTTTTATGCAACCATCCCCCAGGAGTGGGTTTCATTCAGCCTACCAAAACAGTATTAAATAGATGGTGGAATTTCATCAGATTGGTCAAGTTTCGTGAAACATTGTCCTAGAAAATATTTGCTCTCAATCTCATGATTTCTCCCATGGATATAAATTTAGATTTTAATAGCCGATTGTGTCTTGAACATTTCAACCTTGAACTCTTATTCCAGAAGGTCAGCAGGGGCCAATAACATACATTTTTGTGATGAAATACTTGAAAGAGCAACTCTGATTGGTTACTGGTCAGTCGATTGAAAAAAATGTGCATGCAACAGAAATTTTGATTGGCCATTTCCAATAGCAATTAATTGCAAACCTTTCTGCCAACCTTTATTGCAAACCTTTACGGTTTCTTTAACGCGTTGTAAATTATTTATTTTGCCTACATGTATAGGGTTTTAATGAATTTACCTTTAGCTTTGGAGTCAGGTGTAAGAACTGGGTTCATCAATTCCTCCTCATCGTCTTCACTGTAATCATCATGTGAACATGATTCAAGCCTGCAAAATAACAAGCACGTTTTTCTACCAGTTGTCAATATATTTTATTGCAAAAATTAGGAAAATACATATTCTTAGAATAAAGCTGAAACAGGCTTTTAAAAACTACAATGATAAAAGGAGGAGACATTTTCAATCACATTGCAAAAGTTCATTCAACTTTATTTCGTTCATCATACATGTGGCTCTCCGTAATACTATCGACCCATTGTTGTCTTCAAATGTGGCCAAGATCATTCACATTAAATTAAAATCTATCGTTAATATCAGCAATATGATAATAATACAATATGGACTAGCCTTGAGGGAGACACAACATTTATGGCCCTGAGTAGAATTGTATTGCCCGAGTCGAAGACGAGGGCAATACGACTCTACTCAGGGCCATAAATGTTGTGTCTCACGAAAGAGATAGTCCATATTGTTATTATTAACCAAATCAGACATCTAGAGCGAACAAAAAATCCATGAAATAAAAGGGTAACTTTACCAGCATTTCTTGCTTGATGAAATTACTTTGAAGTTTCCAGATTAAGCCGAAGATTTTTCTACGCAATATATTCCTTTAGAATATTGGCTGCTTGTTTCGTTGCCTTCTTAATATTTTTAGCATTCATATCTTGCAAAATTCCATCGAGTTCGTTGTCATCAAACCAAGCAAACTTCTTCAAACTGGGCGCTTCCATCAATCCATGTTTGTTCACAAGGCACGTCGCGAGCTCAATGCACAAAAACTGCGCTGAATTTATGCACGTAAACCAATGGCAAAATTAAAAGTGGTTGCTCGCGCGATCACGGTCCGCGTATTTCGCGTGTGAATTTATTGCCCGCTGTTTTTACACGCAAAATCCCATAGACATTTGACTGCGGGCAATAAAGTAATTTATTGACCGCGCTGTCTTTTACGGGGCAATAAAGTGTAAAAATCACATGGCTCAGATGTCTGATACGGTTAATAATAAAGTTGAACCTTGTTATAAGTCTGAATCTAAATCAAAACAATATAAATCTGCTGATGTAATTCTACAGAGTACATACATCTGTTCCACACTGTCAATAAAATGAGGGTGCTATAGTTGTATATCTGGATTTTATCAATTCCAGACCTCCCATCCCTTATAATGGAAAAAAGGAGGAATGATTTGCTGAAAAGAGGAAAGCAACCATGTTTCCCATAGGATTGTGTGGTAGCATTATCAAGAAAAATAGGAACTCTTTTGAAATGGCATTTAAACTCTCTCAAAATAGTTTTTAAACAATGTCATATTCTTTCCTAAAAAAATCCTTGAAGTTGGGAGGCCTCATTAGGTCAATCCACAAATCAAATAAAGAAACCTTAAGTTCACAGCTCTTTCTAGTGTCTAGATTATTTAGATTGAGCTCAACATATTAAATTCTCATTTTGAGCGTTTTTTCATCAATTTTTTTTTTGTCAGAAAAAAAGTATTACACGTACCTCTGCATGTTGTTACGCTGCCCAAGGGTTGGGTCTGAAAAGGGAAAAAAATTAAACTTTTACTAGAATCATTACAATTACATGTATAGTATCATCATAAGAAGATCTTTTTTTTCGTGTTCAAGTCATCATAGAGAAATGCTGATCTCTGTAATTGGGGGGAGGTAGGTGGGGTGTTCAGCTAAAATTTTAGGGTAAAGGACTTCTTTGAAACCCACTACGCTACACTTAAAAAAATCTTATACAGGCCTATTTTCAAGACATGTATTCAGCAACAATAGCAAGGAAAAACAAGGAAATGTTCACATTTGAAATCACAAACTATTTCACAAAAGAGTGAATGGTATTTAAAAGAAGAAAATTACCATACATGCACAGGTATTTCTCATATTTGGCATATGGACACATCAGAAGAGTGAGTGAAATGAAGTAAACAGTGCTTGAAAAGAAAATGATTTCCGCACATTGTACATTTTCTGTTATTCTCATTGAAGGGTTCGCTTCCTGATTACATTTGAATCAGGAACGCTTTTCATTAGTATCCATTTATGAGGATAAACCACATGAGGTATTGTAGGGTACAGGTCAAGGAATTATTAGTGAATTGCATAAAAAACTGCTTTATTCATTTGTATTGCTTCATTGACGAGGATTGGCAACAATGTGTATTGTGTGGTTTGGGTCAAGAACATTCTATTCATTTGCCTGAATTTAAAATAAAAAGAGCAGAGAGATTGAGATAGAGATACATGCCCTCATAATTTATTGTCTGATACCATAGGAATGCAGATCATGGAAATCTGTGGTGTCCACAATTCGTGAGTGGTGTATAGAATAATAAAAGCAAATTTCATTGTAGAGGCAATGATTGAAAGAGGTGTAACTATAAAAATGCACAGCATTGTGTACGGTTAGGTCGAGAAGAGAAGGCTACGGTTATTGTTTTTCAATAGGGATCCTACACAAAATAGTAAGTTTTCTCTTCTGGGCTTAACAGGCCTCAACTACAGGCCATATTCAGGTACGGACCCACGAAGCATTCTTGTTCATGCCCCCCCCCCTCCCCATTTTTTTGCATCTGATGATTTTCCAAACACAGTTATGAAACCAGAACATTCATAAAAACAAGGAGAGCATAGATACTAATATTTAGAAGCATTTAGATTTAAAAACTCTGCACCTTAGGTGTTCGCTAGTACGGGCTCCACCNCCCCCCCCTCCCCCATTATAAAATCCTGGATCCACCCCCTGATATTTGAATCTCAAACTTTGCCAACATCTCATTAAAGCTGCAGTATGGAACTTGAAGTTGGTGACTTGAGACACACAAAGTTTATGTGCTAGGATGAAAGGTTTGTGACCAACGATGCACAGGTCGTGTACAGGGCTTTGATTTTTACTACCAAGACCAAAACACAAAGTCTGTAGAAGGATGTAATTTAGGGTCTCAGGTCTCAAAGTTTCCTCCGACATGAAATTTGGGTACTGGGGCACAAACTTTGCATCAGATTCCCAGATCATGAATGTCTCATTCCTACTAAACGGCAAATTTCACCATCTGGTAACAAAATTTATGATGTACATGTACAAGATCCGTGTTTTAATGTGACTCAGAGCCACAATGATTGTGATAACAATAGGCAGAGAAAATAATTTCTTTCTTTATGTAATAAGAAAAGGTATAGAAATATTTAAAGATTTTAACAAAAATATAAAGGTGTCACCGCTGACCAAGCCGAGGCCTCAAAGAATATGAGAGGGAAAAATGCAAATGCATAGGGACATGATATGGCTATGTGTTATGCGCTATAAAAGAACTGAATATTATTATTATTATTATTGTATAACGTCACTGTAGCATTCATTGGATGTAGGACTATTTTTTTCATTGTATGAGAAAAGACATGAATCCCTCATTTCGTAAATTACTGGCAACCTTTTTCAAGTCAAAATGCATTATTGCGTCAACAGTTGACTAAACATATTAACAAAATTACAGCGTACAGATCTATATGAAAATGAAATTGAGAAGGGAGAGATGATCAAATTTCAGGATGAAACCAGTTTACTTTCTTTCAAATCAATATATTGGAATAGTGATGAGCTTGCAGCATTCATTTCATTATGCACACTACTTTCAGCACTTGCACAATAGACGACTTTGGTAACGTATTCAAATTTTATGCACACTTCTTTGTCAAATGCACAATGATAAACTATTTGTCCACCTGATATAAAATAATCCTATTTTAATGGAAGGAATGCGAAAAGCAAGCAGTAGTTGTTGCTAGGTTGGTCAAGCTACAATGTTTGTCCAACCTACATGTAGCAACGTTAATGTACGCAAGTAGCATTCTGACTATTGAATTCTCATTATCTTCTGGTAGCTGAATACATACTTCGTCTCAGGGCAAGCGTAAATAAATGTGAATAAATTACGAAACTGGTCTATTCAATGTGTACTATAATGCTCAACTTGACTTGTGGATTTGTTTTTTTGTTTTTGTTTACATGAAAGGTCCAGCAAATGCCTACATGTAATGGAGCTCTCTTTCCTCATACTCTATAAAAGACCACTTGCCACCTGTTCGAATTGTCCAAGGACAATATACAATATATGTGTACATCTCTTTAAAAATTCAACATTTTATTAAAGGGCAATGCCACTTTTTTATACGACAAATTTCTACATTACAGTGTGCAGAACAAAAATGGGATGGTATCAAATATCTCCAAGCGCCATGAGTATCATATGGTGGACCTGTGCGCTATATAAGTAGCCACCATTATTATTATCATCATTAATAAGGGCACTGAGGCCAGTCAGTCGGACATTGAGGCATGGCATTCTATGATAAATCGTGTACATGTAAAGCCCGGTCACATGGGACCTCGGAAGCAACATGATTCATCCCGACTCGTTGTTCTGAGGCAGTTAACTGTAACTTAACAAAGAGTCAGGGTGAATCGTGTTGTTTCCGGGGTCCTATGTGACCGGGGCTTAAGAATCGCTTGCTATGTGTTAGCAATATAAAAGTCAAAACAATATGGTCCAATGATCCATTATCCTGCATTTCATTGGTGAGGAAAGAAGTAAGGTACTCAATGCCTTTGCCATTGACAGATCAGAAGCTAGTTGGTTGAATTTGTTTGAGCCTTTTGGTCTTTTACCCCTTGACTTTGCCCCTGAACTAAAAATCAATCAGGTTATCTTTACATAATACCTGAGCCACCTCTGATAAATATTTGATTCATGGTTCTGAATTTATCACAGGAACGAGTAATCGTCCATGATTTTTTTTTGGTCTGTGACCATTGACGTATGTATCCAAAATCTAATCAATTCATCATGAAATGCCCAAATACATATCTATTTTTAAAATCCAGTAATAGTACAGTGTATCTATTGCAGTAAAAAGCTAATTTTTGCAATTTTAGAGTGTGTAACTAATAGTATCTGACCCCATGACTTCAAATTCTAATAGATCATCCTCACAAACACACAAGCAAATTCTATCAGAGGTTAGAGGGGACATTCCCATCTACATAAGGTGCTATTAGCAAGGTCAACTATTTTTTATTCAAACAAAATGTGATTGTATAACATACCTACATCTGAAGTCACATTGGTCAGTCTATCCACCTGCTCCTGTAAGGGTGTCGTCATCATCTCTCCTGCCGACATCTTAGACTCGGATGGTTCTGGTCCGCCAGCGCTCCCCAAAGAGCGGCATCCACGTTTCCGTTTTCTGGATGTACCTATACCAGTCTTCTTCGCTCTCATGGCGGCTCCCCTTCCCCTCCTGGACGTGACTCTCTTCTCATTTTGATCAGATTCTTGGTTCTCCTTGGACTCACATACTCTTTCCATAGCCGATGCAGATGCAGCCTTGAGGATGTTGATGAGGTCAAAGGCTGATTTCTTCCCTCTTGATCTGCTGCGTCTGGCACGGTATACAGGTCGCATGTCAGGTGGTGTGGGCCCATCTGATGTTTCCAAAGGTGTTCCCTCATTGGTGTTAGTAGGAGGCACGGGATCATCAGCAGTTTGCAGTGAGGTCTCAGTAGATACACAAGATGGCGAACCCTCTACTTTGGTGTTATCATCATTATTCGTATCACTCTCTTCTTTTTTTGATGCTTTACAGGTTCTATTTGTTTTGCGTGTCTGTTTAGAACCTTCGGCATTGTTCTGACTACCAGTATCATTAGGCTTTTGCTCCATCAAAGTCGCTTTAGTCTGTTTTAGGCAAGATTTCTTTCTTCCTCTCTTTCTTTTTGATGTCTTCAGAACATCACACTCTGATGTCGAATTTACAAGATTTTGATCATTAGCTGTACTGCAGGATTGCTCTTGTTCCTCTATGTTGTCCTCACCACCCTGATTTGATTCTGACATTGGGCTGGGAACTCTCTCAGCTGGAGGGTCCTCAACAATCTGTTGCAATCCTTCTGATGTAAAAACATCCTCCAGACCTTGGCAAGAAGGACCGATACCACTACCGCTCCCTTTCCTGACCTTTGTTCTAGTATCTGTAAACATAGGAGCACCAGTGTATATCTGGCTATTACATATCTGACTACAATCCTCAACATCTGAATCATAAAAAGGATCTGACCCTGGGTCCAAGATGGCAAAATTTTCATTTCTGTCTTTTGAAGGTGTTGCTCTCTTCTTTCCAAGCATGGTTTCACTCTCCAAATGGTTATCACTTAAATGATTGCTCGGAAAATTCTCATCAGAAATTGAAGGCAATTTTTTGTTTCTCATTTCATTTGTCCTTATTCTTTTTCTTGGCACAGTTCTCTTATTATCAGACAAATTAATTCCTTTCTTGTTACTGCTTTCATCTATTTCCTTTCTTTTTCTTGGTGAAGTTCTGTGCAAAATAGGGACAGCTACAACTGTTTTTTCCTCACGTTCATCCAATTCAGTCCTCTTTCTTGGTGATGCTCTCTGAATAGCAGGCAAATTTGTTCCTTCTTCTTTGTTCATTTCCTCAATTTCATTTCCTTTCCTTGGTGATGTTTTCTTTACCTCAAATTTATTAATTTCCTTACGTTTTCTTTGTTTGCTTCTGTGGGAATCGGGCAAACTTATTGCTTCCTTTTCATTGATTTCATCTATTTTATTATTTTTCCTTGGTGAAATTTTCTGTGGGACACACAAAGCTCCTTCTTCATGTTCTTCAGTTTCATCTTTCCCAACTCTTCTGGGAGATATTCCTGGGCTAACAAGCGAACTTGATCCTTCCTCATACATTGGCTCTTTGCAGAGTGTCTGTTTTGCTTTCTTTGGGTGTGACTTAGATTTTGATCTTCGATTGCCTTCAAAGGAAGAAATTCTTCTCCTATGTCTGAGCGGGTATGACTTAATGACATGTTTGCGAGGATCAGGTGGATTCCTCAGTGCTTGGTCATCTGGTTTAGTTTTAGATGTGTCTTTGTCTTTCGCAGCTTTTTTCTGAGATTCTATGTGTGATGTTTTCTCATTGGCAAAATTCATTGTCTTTGTAATATCTGGAGATTTTTTTTCTGCCTTCTTTTCCAGATTTATATTCTTTTTTAGTACCTTTATGCTTGAAGTTGAAGCAATGTTTTGGTCAGGAATAGCAGAAGAATGGAGTTTTGCTGGTTAAGCAAATACATGGTCTTTTCCATTTGGAGCTAACATTTGTGGAGATTCCTCCACAATTCCTTCGCTTTTGTTGCAGGCACCATTTAGTCTGTCATGATTTGAAGGTCTATGTTCTTCTTGCTCATCAAATGTCTCAGAGTCTCTACTTTCAATGCACAAGGCTCTGGGTTCACAGGAATTTCCTGCAACTCCTTTAGAATTGCTACTCATATCTTCTGGTTGACATTCTTTTCTGGAAGCAGATGCAGCATCTTTGGCTTCATGCCCTACAAGGATCTCATCATCATCTCTATATTCATCCACCCAGCTGCAGCCCGATTCCTGGGTGCAATCCAGCGTATCCTCGTGCCATCGTGATTCATACGGCAGTTCAGAGAAACCATTCAATGCATCATCGGAGCTTACCAACAAGTCTAACGAAGGTGGTTCATGATCCGTCTGCTTCTCGTCAGGAAGAGACACGCCTTGCTCTCCATCACAGATTTCATCAAGGACTGGAGCACCCGGACTTCCAGCATCTTCATCAGGCACCCTGTTTTGATCACTTCTCACTGGACCTCGTCCGACATAGATTGGACTGTCACTGTCTATGTCACTAGATGAATCCTCTATGGCCTCCATTGTCGGTCCTTGGTGATCTCAACTGTGCCTTTGCCAAGACATGACATCAGGTTCTCTGTGAGGGTTGGATGAGATAAAACTTGTTTTACAATTGAGTAAAACAACTATGATTCCTACATAGTAAATAGTGTATTCAACGTAACATTACTTTACATGAAATCAAAATTTACCCGCAGTTCAAATAAATATTACGCAAGTGACTACATGTATGATGGGAGGTCGCACGTCTGCGCACCTAAACTTTCAGCTTGAAAAAATGATGAAGTCAATGAATATCCAATTTAATTTTAATCTAATACTATCACAAACATCATATAGATTATGTGTGAGAAATATCTCCGCAAAATCTGACCAGGAACAATGTCATTTTAGATGAAATATACACCCCTCTAATTTTGGTCGTTCAAAATATATGGGTCCCTTCTCTGCATCGCATTCACATTACACACGGCTGGAGATTTTCAGGAAAAAGTCTTGATTTCACCGATCGTGCGTTTTACATCGCATATGTCAATGAGGCGCAGATGAGCAATCCGGCGCGAAGAGAAGGATGCCCATACCATATATCAGGCCTCAAATTAGCATCAGGCGACCAAAAATTGCTGTGGGTGCCCTCTTTACTAAACTTTTCCCCTTGTAATCTTTATGGAGTTTGATTTTTCCTACATTGCATTTGCAGATTTATTAAAGGGGAAACAGGTCAAATACATAATTTGTAACAGATTACATACATACTGTATTCAGTGTATGGTGATGTCATTCTATAATGAATCTCATAGAAATATCATTACATACAATGTACTGGTTGACTTTTAAATTACGTAAGCACCGTAATCTAGATCTAATGGGGCAATTGAAACTGTATGTACTGAAAAGCTGAAGTGATTTATAAACAATGTTATGGCGTCTCGTAAATTTTCAGAACTTCTCCTAGGCTACATGATATACGTACCAGGGCAATTCCACGGTAACGGAAGAACATTCAAACAAAAATTTTGAAGTTCAAGCAAGAACTGCAAGAAAACGAGTGATGGAAGAACATTTCAAACCTTGCAAAAGGAAGGCTAGCACAAGCTTCTTCAATATCCACTGATTTTTTTGTTGAATGTCTTAATCAGTGTTACGATACGCATATTAATGAGGACGGTAACAGAAGGACGCCATAATGTCCTTCCATTACCGACCACATTAATATGCATATCTTAATACTGATTCAGAGATTGAAGAACTTTGTTCTAACCTTACTTTTGCAAGGTTTGAAATGTCCTTCCATCACTACACTAGTTTTCTTACATTTCTTGCTTGAACTTCAAAATTTTTGTCTTTGAAATGTGGGCTCAAAAGTTGTGCCCTTAACCCTTGTGGGTTCCAATCTCAAAATGTTATTAAATTTGGTGCTGCCCACCAGCATTTTCAAAGATAAAGCAAATAATATCCGCAGGTGCATGCGAGGCCCTCGCCCTCGCACTCTGCACTGTGGAACACAGGTGATGCTCACACAGTATGGTAGGGGCTTCCTTCTCTGCGCCAGGTTTCTCATCTATGCCTCATTGACATACGCGATGTAACTCGCGCGCTCGGTGAAATCAAGACTTTTTCCTGAAAATCTCCAACTGCGTGTGAAGTGAATGGGATGCAGAGAAGGGACCCAAATATTTTGAACGGCCAAAATGAGAGGGGTGTATATTTCATCTAAAATGACATTGTTCCTGGTCAGATTTTGCTAAGATATTTCTCACACATAATCTTTAGGATATTTGTGATAATATCTGATTAAAATTGAATTGGGTATTCATTGCTTCATGCTTTTTTCAAGCTGAAAGTTTAAGTGCGCAAACATGCGACCTCCCATCTTACTTTTTTAATAAATTTGGTAATTGTTAAGTGTTAGACTGGGTACAGTGTTTAGAAAATTTGGCGGTATCACGGTTTAAGTCCCTCCTCGCTGAGATTGCACGCATTTCTTTGCACGAATGTGGAAGGAGGAGGTGGATTGAGGTCCCCACTTCACTGCATAACATTACACTGAATAAACATTATGGTCCGCTCATATAAATAATGGCATGCGTAATAAAAAGGCACACGCAATAAAAAGGCACGCATTAAAAATGCGCATTTTATCTATGGCAAATACGCACTAGAAACACTCTGTGGCTTGTCTATGCATGGGAATGTAGTAATTGTGGGATTATGTTAATGTCTGTTATGCGATAAATGGCGTAGTCGCTTTCGTTTGAACCTGTGCTTTAATTCATGTTCACCTTGTTTCTAACTTCACATTTCATCAATTTTGCGTGTGTGAAGCGTGTGTGTGAAGTGTCCAATTTGTCGCATGTTTTACAAGTTGCGTGTTTGACTCATTACGTTGAGAGTGGGTCTCGTGTACTTTCATTTTACGTCCCACCCCATTTTCATCGTACACATTA
>BQKZ01011751.1:11881-23806 GCA_036244855.1 Temnopleurus reevesii | reverse complement strand
CCCCCCCCCCCCCCAGTTGGAATAGGGTTAAACATCATTTGGCTGACTCACACTCAAGGTTTCTATGCAGGTTGAATTCCTTCATCCCCTGTGTAAACCAGTACATTGATTGTCAAAAATTGCTTTTGTAACAATGCTGTTGTAGGGTGGTGAAAGGAGATGCAAGATGACAATTTTGAAGAACAAAACTTGGAGTTTGTTGAAAAAAAGTAATGGGCATGATTATGCATTGCATTCATACAATAAGTGTCAGTGTCCACCAAGCATGCCGTTCATCATTGACAATCAAATAATAACCATACTCACACACCCCTCCCCTTCCATCCTAGGTGGAGCTAGCCGACTGCATGCAGACGCTCTTCCGAGGCAACAGCCTTGCATCCAAGATAATGGCCGCCTGTTTCAAGATGTATGGTCAGAACTACCTCAAGCAGCGGCTCCACCCCCTGGTCCTGGAGATGATGACCGGTCCAAGGAGCCAGATTCGCTACGAGGTGGATCCAGCTCGCATGGAGCCTCAAGAGGAGGAGAATCTACCTGAGTATCAGGCCAATCTAATGCAGCTGGCTAAGAAGTTCTTCACTGCCATTATCACCTCAGTCGATCAGTAAGTGGATGGGGTTCATAAACTTAGGCATTGATAGCTATTGGATTTGTTTAAATTTTGTTGCTGATTTTTTTCCTTTTGAATTTGTTCATATTTCTTAATTGTCATGATTACCTCAGTTGTCCAGTAAGTGAACAGATAGAATGATGACTGAAGGTCATGTGATAGGCTGGTAAATGTTTTCAGTACCTAGAAATCAATATCAAGTTGTTATTACCTTTTGTTGAAAATTCAAATTTTGATTACCTTTAATAGCAGTGGTTATTATTTGAGAGATAAAAGTGAAATAAGATATGCTGGTGCAAGTTCATGCATGCATTCGGGGTAGACCAATGCAACCCGGTCCAAGGAGCCTGATCCGCTACGAGGTGGATCCAGCCCGCATGGAGCCACACGAGGAGGAGAACCTACCGGAGTATCAGGCCAATCTCATGCAGCTGGCTAAGAAGTTTTTCACTGCCATCATCACCTCGGTCGATCAGTAAGTGGATGGGGCTCTCAAATAATAATCCACAGGGCCAAAAAAGTCATCCAAAATGGTTCTGATACCTGATGTCTAATGATACGATGGTGGATGCATCAATTTTGATACCACTTTGCACAAGTAATAAACTATTTTAGAATAGTCAGAATATTTTAAAATATATTTGTAGGTGATTTATACAATAAAATGAAAGGAAACTGTTTTGTTGATTGGCTCTCCTTCAAATTTTCATTCAACTTCCTTTTTTTTTTTCTCCTTTCAGGTTTCCACCTCAGCTGCGTAGTGTATGTCATTGTCTGAATGAAGTAGTAGCCCAGAGGTTCCCCATGAACTCATTGGGAGCTGTTGAAAGTGCACTATTCCTTCAATTACTTATGATCTTCCTGTTTTGTTGTTCTTTCAGGTTTCCACCGCAGCTGCGTAGTGTATGTCATTGTCTGAATGAAGTAGTAGCCCAAAGGTTCCCTATGAACTCGTTGGGGGCTGTGGGATGTGCAATATTCCTACGATTCATACAATCTTTTTTCTTCTCCTTTCAGGTTTCCACCTCAGCTGCGTAGTGTATGTCATTGTCTGAATGAAGTAGTAGCCCAGAGGTTCCCTATGAACTCATTGGGAGCTGTGGGAAGTGCAATATTCCTTCGATTCCTACGAAATATATTTTTCTTCTGCTTTCAGGTTTCCACCGCAGCTGCGTAGCGTATGTCATTGTCTGAATGAAGTAGTAGCCCAAAGGTTCCCTATGAACTCGTTGGGAGCTGTGGGAAGTGCAATATTCCTAAGATTTCTACAATCTTTTTTCTTCTCCTTTCAGGTTTCCACCTCAGCTACGTAGTGTATGTCATTGTCTGAATGAAGTAGTAGCCCAGAGGTTCCCCATGAACTCATTGGGAGCTGTGGGAAGTGCAATATTCCTAAGATTCATCAATCCAGCCATTGGTAAGTTTGCCTGTCCACAGGGCATATGCAGACAAACCTGTCTATAGTGGCCACTATCTATAGTGACCACCTGTCTATAGTGGCCACTCAAATTGATTCCCTCCAGGTGAAAATGCATGTTATAGAACCTGTCTATAGAGGCCACCTGTCTACAGTGGCCACTTAAGTCGATTCCCTCCAGGTGAAAATGCATGTTATAGAACCTGTCTATAGAGCCCACCTGTCTACAGTAGCCACTTTTTCTGTTTCCCTTGGCGTGGCCTCTGTAGACAGGTTTGACTGTATTTTCCAGCATAGTTCTATATGCACCACTGTAATGGATTGTCCTATGCAGCAATGGTTTCAAGTTACTTATGAGCTCATCTAGAAAAAAAATTCTCTGAGAGGCAAGTTTGAACAACTCTCTGAAAAGTCATGTACTCCATTGTTTGGGATCAAGGAAATGAAGAACTTTTGGTACCATGTCTAGATGTCTGTACCCATATTTTTCATGTATCAAGTAAAGGGAATCTTCCAGCACAGCCTGTTTAAATTCACACTGCATGCTAAGTAGTTGATATCTACTGTGTATGTATTGAATGGAGAAAATACATAGTTTAGAAGGTTACAGGAATTGTTTCAAGAATGGTAACAGATCTTTAGTTTGATTCTGGAATTTCATTTTGGAAGGATTATGATGAGAGAAGTTTAGTTGCAATGATAGCCATCAGTGAAAACAGTTTTGGGTTGCTAAGTATTGGCAAAAAGAAAATAACCTGTCATTATTGAATTTATCTTCAAATATTTTGTAGTGTCCCCATATGAGCATGGAATCGTGAACATGAAGCCATCACCAGAGGTCCAAAGAGGTCTGAAGCTGGTCTCCAAGATCATGCAGAATGTAGCTAACCAGGTCCAATGCAAAGAACAGCATATGACTCACTTCAATAAGTTTCTCACTGAGAATGCTGGCAGAGCCATCAGGTGAGTTAAATGATCAGGTTTTCACTGGATCGAAATAAGGAATGTATGAGTGATTGATGGTGGCATGTAAGAAAGGGATCTTGAATACGAAACTAGCTCCGGTTATTCAGAGAGGTCTGAAGCTGGTCTCCAAGATCATGCAGAATGTAGCTAACCAATGATCAGGCAGTCGTAGGGGTTGTTGCTACAAAGTTGCAATTGATCGCAAATCAATTGCAAATTGGAATGCCCATTTTCTTTCCTGCATAGTATGCACTTTTAACAAGATGCGCATGAAACAATGATTTTTATTGTTACGTTCTGATCAACTGCAACTTGCGATTTATTTCAACTTTCACACAACACTCCCATAGACTGGTGAGGCACTAAATATGAATTATTATTTGATTAATTGATGTATGGGAAACCCTAAAGCATGTTTTCATCATCTTGTTTCCATACAGGTTCTTCCAAGACATTGCATCAGATTGTCACACCATTGAAAGTGTTAGCCATACCTCATCCTACATCTCAGATGCCAACGTTCTTGCCCTTCACAGACTGCTGTGGAATAAAAGATATTTGATTGATAGTTGTACAAGAAGCTCTAAAGCATTATCCTCTTTCATCATCTTGTTTCCATACAGGTTCTTCCAAGACATTGCATCAGATTGTCACACCATTGAGAGTGTTAGCCACACACCATCTTACATCTCAGATACCAACGTTCTTGCCCTTCATAGACTGCTCGAACCATCAAGAGAACATATTTGACTGATTGATGTAGAAGCTCTAAGTATTATTTTTTCATCATCTTGTTTCCATACAGGTTCTTCCAAGACATTGCATCAGATTGTCACACCATTGAGAGTGTTAGCCACATACCATCTTATTTCTCAGACACCAACGTTCTTGCCCTACATGTACATAGGCTGCTGTGGAATCATCAAGAAACAAATATTTGATTGATTGATTTAAAAGAAGTCCTAAAGCAGTATTTTTGTCATCATCTTCTTTCCATACAGGTTCTTCCAAGACATTGCATCAGATTGTCACACCATTGAGAGTGTAAGCCACACACCATCTTACATCTCAGATGCCAACGTTCTTGCCCTTCATAGACTGCTGTGGAACCATCAAGAGAAGATGGGTGCATTCTTGTCAAGTAGCAGGTGAGAACACTACTAAGCAGCATAATTTAAAAAAATAATGATATTAATAAATACACAAGGGCAATAGGGAATTAACCCCCAAACCTTAGGAATAGCTCCAAAATAACCCTAAATTGGCCACTTTCAGGTGGAAAATGTCAAAATAGTCCTTTTGAATGAATGAAGTATTTTTAAACTGCTAGGAAAGTGGGAAACAGTTCTTAGATGAAACTTTGGATAACTATCTTTACGTATGCTCAGAAAACTCAGAGAATATGATTAAACTGTCTCAAATAACGTAATCGATCATATTCTGATTTACAGAAAACATTTAATGTGAACCTCTGCACTCTCATGTCGTGAGAAACACATTTTTGGAGCAATCATTCTTTTCTTTTGCAATTTTGTTTAGGAGAGATGTTATGAAACTTTTTCTTTTTCTATCAAACCCCAAGTATTTCAGAATGAGTTGTACAATTCCTCATGGCCAATATTGTCTTTCTACAGGGACCATAGAGCAGTAGGAAGGAGACCATTTGACAAGATGATTACTCTTCTAGCCTACATTGGCCCACCTGAACATTCCAGACTTGTCCTTGACTCACAGTAAGTAAGATCACATACAGTCAAACCTGCTTTGACAGGCCACTACAGACAAGATTGACTGTATGATAATAATAATGGTATAACAATGTGTCGTATTTACCCAGGGTAGCTGCTTCAGTTCATCGAGCTGTTCTCCCAGAGGGTCCTGCAATAACATAGAGCTATTTTTATCCCAGTTTATTGGATTCAAGCCTCCAAGCATACTATGTTTGCCCAATATCCACTCCGTGGGGAGTATTCCAGCCCTCTAGTTGTAAGGCGAGAGTCAGAACCTCTACACTTTGACGATTCCGCATTTGAATTCAATTCTAATAATGGTGCCATTGAAGATTGTGGAGGAGGCGGTGATTTATTCATTTCAATTAGTTTATCATATGCAGAGGCATTGGCAATATATTGACACATTTTTATTTTTGTCATTTCTCAGCATTGCCTATAAACCAGCCCTAAACAATTATGAATACAGTTCATCCTCTTTGTCATGTTATTCACATTGCCCCATTGTGGTATTGATCTGATATCCTTGCATAAGGATTGTATGAACTAAGGAAGTCGTTTCATGAGATCAGCTGAGATTAAAATGTTCTGACGGTGGAGTTGAACCTTTTCGATTACAGTATTGGCTAGTGGTTTCATTTGTTTTATGGTGGTAACTTACCAGTCACTTTCACTTGGTCGTATGATTTTTGAGAAGTAATAAATATCATGAATACAATACAAATTTAATCATTATTTAAATGATTTCAATTTCAGTTTTGGGAGCATGGACTTAACGAGTAGTAGCTTTGAGGAGATGATGGCAAGAAGGAACATCTTCAATGAGGAGGATTTCAAACGTCTGAAATCTCTCAACATCTTCTACCAAGATGGCATTTCCAAGCAAGGCTTTCCTGTATTCTACTACGTGGCAAGGAAGTACAAGTGAGTTTATAGCTATCATTTATTTATTTATTTCTCTCTCCATCTCCTCCTCTATCTTTCACTCGTCTGCTATCTCTCTCTCTCTCTATCTCTTTCCTTCACTTTCCACCTCTGGATACTTCCAATGTTTGCTTACTCCCTGTGCACCATAATCGATCTGCTTTTCACTTCACTTTTCCTCTTTCCCTTCTCTATTCTCTCCCATCTATTCCCGAAGTTCACTCTCTTTCCCTTTTTCTCAAATGTGCTTCATGGCCTTCCGTCCTTTGTTGAAATTAGTATCTGAATCTCAAATCTGATGTCTTAATCTGAATCCGACTCTGAAGCTTTCCATATTTGTGAGTACCATTCTGTATGAAAAAAAATATAATCAGAACAAAATGTTGGCTGTACATGTCAATGACGTTCAAATGAATAAATTCCAAATTCCAAATTCCAATCAGAACAAAATGTTGGCTGTACATGTCAATGACGTTCAAATGAATGAATTCCAAAATTCCATTCTCTGTCTGTCTGTCTGTCTGTCTCTCTGTGTGTGTCTCTCTCTCTCTCTTGTATTTCATTTAAAGTACATTACCGTTTCATGAAGAATAAATATAGTGACATTGCATTCATCTTTGATGCTCTTTAATTCTTTCCACCAGATGCTCTGAGATAGACTTTGAGCAGCTCATGTATCACATTCTTCTGACACTCAAGCCCTTTGACAAGAATCCTTTTGAGGTGGTTCTTGACTGCACCAACTTTGGTCCAGATAACAGATTCAAGGTAAATGCTGAGCTGTATTGTTCTCAGTTTCTTTCAAAGTTATGAATTTCCCTTATTTTATGGTTGTGCTGTGGAAAGTCAGGACTTTGATAGTGATGAAGTTGAGGATGGTTGTGATGAAAGTGATGATGATGATGATGATGGCGATGATGACGATGATGACGATGATGACGATGATGATGATTATGATGATGATGGCAACTATAATGATGATGATGAGGATGATGATGATGATGATGATGATGATGATGATGATGATAATGGTGGTGGTCGAGATGGTGGCTGTGGTGGTGATGGTTGTGAAGACGATGGTGATGATGATTGTGGTGGTGGTGGTGGTGGTGGAGCTGGTGGTCATGGTGATGGTGGTGCTGGTGGTTGTAATGGTGAAGATGATGATAGTGATGGTAATGATGATGGTCAGGATGATGATGGTTACGTTGATAGTGAGGAAAATGATTATCATATTCATTTTCATTATTTCAAGTATGATGATGTTTGTGATGCAGGTGATCATATGGAATTAGCGAGCATGATAGTTGAAAGTTATAATTGTGAAATAGTTACATACCTTGACAGTAAGAATGTGTTCGTATGGTTCATGTCCCAAGATTTGCTTCATTTTGTCACTCCTTTTTTTTTCTTCGTTGAATCCACAGCCTCAAGTTCTCTCCCGTGGTGTGCGCTTTCCACAGCATGTCACACAGAACCTTGCTGCAGTGTATGTCTACAACTGTAACTCCAGACTCAAGGAATACATCAAGCGCAATGAAAGAGTCTTTGTTCTCTTGAAGGTAAAAACATTCTAACCCAGTTATCTGTTTGAACTATTTTGTATTTTTTAGTCAACTAAGGGATGTTGTTCAAAATCGACTGCAAAACAACTGCAACTTTGCAAATTGTTATGCGCATTTTCGTTCGCGCACGCTTTGTGCATTTAACAAGACGTGCATGAAACATTGATTTTGATGGGCACGTTCCAATCAACTGCAACTTTCGATCAATTTTACAGACGTTGGGCAGCTCTTGTATCACTTTTCAATTCACCTCTGTGTTGCATAGTGTCGTCTATGGTTTTGTGAACAGAAATGCAAATGCAGGACCACTGTGTAAAATTTGTAATAGTGACAATTACTCAGAAACGAGTGCATGGATGCAAGGATCTTTTTGGTAAATTTCGCCTTCATGTGTTTGAAGCAGGTTTGTAAAACATCTAAGGACGTAGGCAGAGAAACATATAAGGTGAAAAAAAGAATACTTTCATTATGAACAAGAATCCCAGGATATGCTGTTCAATATTGGCCTAATATTTGGGCCTCTTAAAAAGTCAGAATGAACAATTAGAATACAATAAAGTAATAATTAAAAAGGCCTGCATTATTACATTTTAGGCACTTTGTAACCAAATTGCTTTTACTGGCTAGTGAAATAAAAAGGTCAAGAGAAAATGGCTAAATTGATCATATGGTTAGAGCAGAACAATATACTGATTTTTTTTTCTTCTTCTTTTTACAGGGCAACAGAAGGATCGTGTTCATTGAGTCGGTTGCAAAGCTTGGTGAATATATCGAACCTGATCAACAGAGATTACACAAAGCTACACTAGGACTGGATGAAGATCTCAAAGTATTCAACAATGCTCTCAAGCTTTCAGACTCACACAAGGACATCAAAGTAGCTATCAAGGTAGGGAGAAGCTATCACCGTTAGCATTGATGTTATTATTGTCATCATTATCATCACCAATAGTAGCATCACCAGCATTGCCAACAATCTTCATCATCATCATCTCCATCACCAACATTACCAGCCCCTCGCTACTAGCGTCATCATATTTAACCGTATCACAAACATCCTTATCGTTCATTGCCATCATCACCATCGTCGTCGTTATCATCATCATCATCATCATCATCTTCATCATCTTTATCATCATCATCATCTTCATCATCATCATCTCCACCACCATCACCAACATTACCAGCCCCTTGCTACTAGCGTCATCATACTCAACCGTACCACAAACATCCTCATCATCATCATCATCATCTTCATCATCTTTATCATCATCATCTTCATCTTCATCATTGTCACCATCAACATTTTCATCATTACCAATATTAGTGCCAAAATCTTCCTTTTCTTTCTATCTTTACCACCATTGCCATTTTCTTACTTGAGATACATTTTGGTCTATTAACACAAATTACTTCTACATTCATTGAACTGTTTTACTTCAATTTTTCCTCCCTCTAGGTCGGGTCCAGTGCAATTCATGTTACGTGTATGGAGAAAACCAAAATCCTGGTCCAACCAGTCTTGCTAAATGACATCTATCTCGCTTCAGAGATCGATGAGGTAAGAACACATCCTAGCCCAATGTACTGAAACGTTCAAGAACATTCTAAAATATCAGTTCTGTAATTTTCTTGAATACAGAATATGCAATTTGATTTGTTGATTTGCAACATGTTGAATCATACTTTTTGGAGCATTGTACAAATTTATGAAATGTCTAATCATCAAATTTAACAACAGTCATCGCTGATTATTGTGACCTGTGACAAAATTCTATTGAAACACCCCTGAAGAAAAACAGAGGTTCATGCCTCGACTGTCACCTACATCTTTTACTGTAGTACCAAAATTTAGAAATGGTTCTGTTTAGACTGCATTTGTGGATGACAATTAGTTCCCTGTGACATTGCAAGGTTATATGTTCGCTATCCATTTTGTGTACATTTTTCTGTTGTAGGTTGCCCTTGTAGACGAGAATCAGTTCACAGTAACGTTGCAAGAAGGTCGTATCCTATCCTTCATGCATCAAGAGTGTGAGGAGGTCGCCAAAGCCATTCAACATATCCGAACGAGATGGGAGAGATCACAACCTGTAAGTTACTGTCATAAGTTTATATTATGGTGACTCTTATGGAGCGAACCTAGATGGAAAATATATACTGTGATGGCAAATGCCATATTAGAACGCAAAGGAAACAAACAAATAGAATTCCTAAGCTATGATGATATTTTATTTCAGACATCCTCTAGTGTAGAATTCAGAAATATCTCATTAATTAGTATCTGAATATTTTATGCCTCCACCACCATATGGTGGTACCGGAGGCATTCAATTTCATTTGTTTACTCTAAGCCATGTATATGTAAGTCATGGATGGATATTCCAAAATCAAATCTTTGTGAGATGAATAAATTTTCGCCATCGTTTCCAAAACTACCAATAATGGGATTACACAATCTGCTGCTATGTGATAGAGAGTTCAAACACACTCAAAGAGCAGCAGCGTGCGTAACCCAATTGTTCGTGGTTGTGAGTCAAACTATGTCTTTTCTTATTTACGATTATCATTTATAAAAAGTAAGTACTTTGGGGGATTAAACTTTCCATTTTATGGTACAGACTATGTCAGTATATTTTATTTGTGTGTAACCATTGGTTTGTGATATGTTTTGCTTTGCAGCAAGAAACAGTAGCAGTACATTCCAAGATCAAACCCATGGACGTTCCCGGCACTCTCCTCAATATGGTATGTCATGAAACACAGTTTATGTCTGTTGTGAGAAAGTTGTTAAATCCAAATCTTGAAAGAAGAGAATGTATGTTCCAAATTGCAGTATATTTGCAATTTATTTCAACCTTCTTGCATCATTATCAAATCTCTTGTAGCTTTGGGGTAATGCTGGCTTAGGGTCATTTTCATGTTTAATTTCTTCTCATTTATGTTTAGAATATGAATGAGTAATGTGCAAATTTTTTTGATCGTGTCATTGAAAATTTAAATGGTGTATTATTTTTTTGTCATTGTGTTACAATCTACTTATTTACTGTATGTACATGTTCATGACAAGAATTTGAATTGTTTTACTGTAGGCATTGCTTAATCTTGGGAGCAACGACCCCTGCCTGAGGTCAGCTGCATACAACCTTCTGTGCGCCCTGACAGCGACCTTTAACCTCAAGATCGAAGGTCAACTCTTGGAGACGGCGGGATTATGCATACCTGCGAACAATGCCATCTTCATTGTTTCCATCAGTAAAACCCTTGCAGCCAACGAACCTCATCTGACGTTAGAGGTATGTGTGAATTAGAGTCCATTCCCAGATTTAAGTGTGTTGCTAGATAATTGCAATTGGTTGCAAGCTGTGGTTTATCGTCCCTACCTAGTACAAACCATTTTGAAGTTTCTTGAATGCACGAACTGTGCACCACTGATGCATTTCAACTTGAAATTGATTTGCACCTACTCTTATTTGATTGCAATTTTAGCAACAAATTCCTTGATATAGATACGGATCAATATGCCTGGTTGAAATTATACAAAATAGCTCACATGGCTGTTAACTCTTATACAAATTTTAACACTACATGATAATCTATAGGCCCTCTTCATTGGATCGTCCAACACCATTGTAAGGATTTTTTTTATTGTTCATTTATCTCGAGTACACAGCTCATTTGTTACCCAATTTTGTTTCCCCTTTTATTTTCATTACATCCTGTAAATATTTGCTTCCTCTCTTCCAGTTCTTACAAGAGTGCATCACCAGCTTCAGTAAGATCAGCATTGAACTCAAGCATCTGTGTCTGGAATACATGACTCCTTGGTTACCAAACCTCACAAGGTAATCACATTTATTTTCTTTTAGTCATAGGGGTTTATTTAATGAATTTGTTGTTGAATTTCGAAGCGAAACCAAATCCAGTGTGATCGCTGCATAAATCTTTCAGACTGAGGTGATTCTATTGAAACTTCTGTTTTATGATGCTTTTCTATCTGTCATGTTATCTTAAATCTAGCAATATTTCTTTGCCAAAGACCAAAATTTGGATTGAATATCATACGCCTCTCCTTCTGGCCTACTTAGTTGCTATGAAATTAGATTTTTTTCAGATGAAATACCAACCTAGATTACAGACCTCCCACAACCTATAAAAGTACTTTCCAACAGGATTGCCCGCTTGGGTAAAATTTATGAAGTTATTATTTTGTAGTTATAGCATTTTGCTGTCATAACAATTTTTCATTTTTGTCATATATTCATTGATACCATAGATTCAGCAAGCGATCTGATGAGTCGAAGCGATACAAACTGACTGTTGTGCTAGACAAGCTGATACACATGACCATCACTGAGAAACAGATGTACCCCTCCATCCAAGCCAAGGTGTGGGGTAATATAGGACAGGTGGAAGATCTCATTGACTGTGTACTCGACAGTTTCATCAAGGTAAGATACTGGTGATGGTGGTGGTGGTGGTGATGATGATGATGATGATGATGATGATGATGATGATGATGATGATGATGATGATGATGATGATGATGGTGGTGATGATAGTGGCATTATGTGACAATAACGAATCACAGAGATGCAGGTGTACCCTTCTATTCCAGTCAAGGTGTGGGGTAATTTCGGGCAGGTGGAGGATCTCATTGACTGTGTATTCAACAGTTTCATTAACCCTAAAAAGGCGGGGGGGGGGGGG
>BQKZ01011750.1:9070-19136 GCA_036244855.1 Temnopleurus reevesii | reverse complement strand
GTCTTCAATGGAGTCTATATGTTCTTGGAAGCAGCCGAAACATGATAGACTATGGTGTCGTTGATGAGATAAGGATTAAAACATGTGGAGTGAAAAACAATTTTGTACTTGACAAACTGATTTTTAGAAAGGATTGGATTCCCCTGATTGGAGGTTATTGGGTTGTCTGGAGACACCTCAATTCTGACACTTGTCACCCCAACAACACCCTTTCTGCATTTGAGAAAAGACTAGCCTGTATCCAATGAATTTGACCCCCTGTTATGTTAACGACGATGACGTTAAAGAAAAACTTTTTGCATGGAAAAGCCTGATAAGGCATAATAAATGCTGACACTTTTACAAAGGGGAAAAACTCTGGCAGCAACTATGGGCCTAGTTTTTTTAATGGCAAAAAGTTTTATGCAATGGTAACCTCGGTTGTGTTTTATAAAGCTGTGCGTAGATCTACACACGACTCTACGAACAACTGGTGACCCTTTTACTGCACTCAACGATAACTCCTGTCATGGAATCACGTCTGGGATATGGTCATCAGTCATTCGCAGAGTTATGCGTAGATCTATGAACAACTTTATGAAACACTAGCCTGATCTGACTCATGCTTATAACTCCATACAACTTGCTCCAGACACAACTCCTAAAGCACTAAAGACATCATCTGGTTTGGGTCAGCATTTGCAAACTAACTCATCCCTACCCCCCACCCTCCACAAAACCAAGAAAAACCAAATCTGTCAACCACTTAAACTTACACAATCCGAAGATTAAAGAATTGGTCTACATACCTCCACAACTAATCATACATAAAAATCACAGAGCCTCACTGAATAAAGAAAAGAAGCCACTCAAACGAGCAAACCTTGACAATGAGATAATATTTAGTAGGGGATTTTCCCAGGAAAAGGTGTCTCTAAAAGGGGGGCTGTGTCCACCTTGAATGGCCCTCTTAGGGGGGCTAATCTGCACCCCTTTGTGATTTGGAGACCAAGCACAAGTGTACATACTTGAGACGTTGAATGGAAGGAGACGGAGAGGGGTTCAAATCACTGCATGATACTTCTTAGAAAATAATGTATGAAAAGAAGAAGACTGTATAATGTTAGGTCATGCCCTTGTAGTTGCATGAGCCAATGATTATTGTTTTATTCATCGCTTGCATTAGTTGAAAGAAGAGGAGGATAATAACGATGATGAATAATAATAGAAAAAAGAGGAGTAGAGGGGTGAGCAGAAGAAAAAGTTGAACTCAGAGGGAGAAGAAGAAAAAGAAGAAGAAAATTGGGGTTAATATCTGAACAAGATGAGACATTCAAGAGGTAGTTTTGAATGCAGCATAATAAAGTCCATAAAATTTCCTTTCCATAGCTACCAAGCACTTATCAACCTAATCTACAAATGATTTTATGTGAATATCTTGAAGAGGCAAAATAATACAGGTGTCTATGCGTGTGAACCCACAGCTTTCATTTCCATAAGATGTTCCAAGTCGTCTCTTGGTCCTCAACTGTTCCATCTGCTGTTAGTTCACAAGAATGAGACAACTGTGTATCTGTATGAAAGAAGAGAGAGAGAGAGAAATAATGAATCACATTAAATTATACAGAGCAGGCAGTAGGCTCATATCTAGTCCCCCCCCTCTTAAATTTGGATAAGAAAGAAAAATTTGAAGGAAAAATAGAAGAAATAAAAACTGAGGGCCTCCTCCCCCTGTTTGGGGGGGGGGGTTGCAGGGATGGTGGGCAGTATGCGAATGAAGATGCATGCTAAAATTCGCAATTGATTTGCAGTTGATTTGTGAAAATTGCAACTTATTAGCTACATTTCCTATGACTTTAACTTTAACCAAAAATCAATTGTAGTCTTACAGATACAGTCCTTAATGTGATCAGCCAAACAATGAATTTTAGATATTTAGAATTCTTAACTCATTGAACACTAAAACCAAAGATAATTGAGGGTGTCATCATAGAATCTGTGAAATATCAAAATCAAATCATACTTAACGGATAAAGATGACAATATTTACAACCAAATAGATTATTGGTTATTATAACATATAAACGTTACAATTATCATTATTATCATAACCAAGGATTCAATTGTAGTCTCATCAATTCAGACCCTCTCGTGAGCAATTGACAGCACAATGATGTCACCAACTTTGATATGGGACAAAGTACTGAACTAAGNATTGCATGAGCCAATGATTATTGTTTTATTCATCGCTTGCATTAGTTGAAAGAAGAGGAGGATAATAACAATGATGAATTGTTGTAAGAGAAACAAAAGGAAAAAGAAACATACAAAGAGGAAAGAGGAGAAAGAAAGACAGGCAAGAAAGTGAAAAAATGATAAGAGGGAAATGGATAAAGTAGTAAGATTTAAAGAAGCAAAGAAGAAGACGAAGACGAAGAAAGAAGGGATAGAAAGAGAACAGAACACACAAATGACTAAAGGAAAAAGGGGTAAATGAGGAGAAATAGAGAGGGCAAGAAAAAGAAGAAGACCAAGAAAGAAGAAGAGTTGGAAAGAGAAAGAAGAATGATAAAAGGAAAAGGTGTAAAAAAAAAAGAAAAAGGGGGCAGGAGAGGAAAAATAAAGAAGGGAAGAGGTAGGAGAGGAGAAGATCTGCTTTGCCATGAGAGCTGAACCGGGGTTTGAACCCTCAACCCAGTGCCTGAATGGTCCTTTTGCCTGAATGGTCTTTTTGAACATAGCTAAAAGGAATTACAGAATTCAGGAGAGAGGAGGCTAATACTCTTAGGGGGTGTTGTTCAAAAGTAGCAATTGATCGCAAGTTGCAGTTGATAGGAACGTGCCAATCAAAATCATTGTTTCATGCGCGTCCTGTTAAAAGCACATACCATGCTCGAATGAAAATGCATGTTACAATTTGCAACTGATTTGTAGCAACAACCCCTTAGGTTATGAAAAGCAAGTGTCAACGATTGCTTTGCCATGAAAACTGAACAGAGTTTTGAACCCTCAACCCAATGCCGGTTTTAACCGGGTGGTCCCCATCATAGCTTTTACGTATTACAGAATCTGAGGTGATTATCAATTGTTACCCCAGAGTAATAGAGGGACCAGCATGGATGTTAACCCATTGAATGCTATAACCAAGTGGCCCCTGTACAGCTTATGGAAAATACAACGTTCAGTTAGCTATGGGTTAAATCTGTTTCCCCTCTAGTAATGGAGGGGCCAGCATGGAATTTACCACACTGATCAGACGTAACTTCATAATAATGTGCAGTACAAAATAACACAATGAGACTTGTAAAACACAAACAAATCACTGTTCCCATTTAAAAACAATTTATTTATCAATCTCTCAAGCAATTCAATTTATCTACATAATGAAAACAATCAAATCATTACTCTTGAATCAATTAAACTACATAAAGGTGCCAATGCCAACAGACCCTGATATCACAGCATAGTAGAGTATATCCATCTAGTGACTCTGTTATACAAATTATCATATAATCAATATTAATTATCATTACAGCTGATAAATAAAAATAATGCGTACTCTTTGGAGTCTGATTTCCACTTGCACTGTAAATTTTGTACATCATGGTCACAAAATTTGCATCCTATGGACATACAACCCTTGTCCTTGGACACAAACTCCACGTTACTAGTCACAAACTATCTATCGTTGGTCATAAATGTTGAATCTTGTCTTTCATGTCATAAATGTCACATCCCAAAATTTCATGGCCAGGGTCCTGCAACATGAAGATTTCCAATTAATCATGTGTATTAAAGTTTGCGATTTATTTCAAACTTGGTCTTTGATACAAGCCTCAGGTAAAAAACTTTGCATCTTGAATAACAAAATTTGTGTCCCTCGTCACAGATGTCACGTCCAGTAACTTCACAGCCAGGGCCCACAACCTTCATTTCGACAGGATATTCCGAGCTGCCTTTTGGTCGTCTATAGTCTCCCTCTGCTGTTACTTCACAAGAATGAGACCATCTTGTACCTAAATGGATGAAGAGAGAGAAAGAGAGAGGGAGAGAGATATAATAATGTAATAATGAATTACAGCATACAGTACAGGTAGCAAGTGTGTTTCCAGCCCCCCCCCTAAAATTTGGACAAGAAATAAAAATTGAAAGGAACACACAATGAAATAAAAATGAGGACCCATTTTTCCTCTTGCTTGTCAGGACTTTCTTGACCCCCCCCTTCAGTGGGGCTAGATAAACTAATGGAGTGTGTTGCTCGATAGTGTGTTGATAGGAACGCTCCTTCTGAAGAGTGCAGACCGTGCGTGAATAAAGATGTGTGTAAACATTTTGCAACTAGTTTGCAGTTGATTTGTGATCAATTGCAACTTTGTAGCAACAAACCCTATGGCCCGTATTCCGATAGCGAGGTTTAAGTTAACCCTGGTCTAAATCTGTGGTTTAAGTATGGGTAGCCAAAAGTGCCAAACCTTCCTTCACAATGAATAATTGTTATGTTAACTGCTCTCTTTTCCCATGCTCAAATAATGTAGAAAACTATTCAGGTTTTCATTCCGAGATAGTTTTAAATAATATGAGTACCATATGTGGTGGTAAATTAAACCTTGACTGTTATAGATTCAAGCCTCTTTTGGCTTTCCATACTTAAACCACAGGTTTAGATCAGGGTTAACTTAAACCTCGCTATTGGAATACGGGTCTATGCCTTTGACTTTAACAAAAAATTGATTGTAGTCTCACAAATTCAGGCCTTACTATGTGCGACTAAATAATGCATTCAATATAATTGAGAATTTTCAACTCATTGAACATTAAAATGAAAGATAACATTGGTTGTCATCATTGAATATATGAATTACCAAAATCAAATTATACTTAACGGATAAAGATGACAATATTTACAACCAAATAGATTATTGGTTATTATGACATATAAATGTTATTACTATTATCATTGTAACCAAGGTTTCAATTGTAGTCTCATCAATTCAGACCCTCTTGTGAGCAATTGACGGTACAATGATGTCACCAACTTTGATATGGGACAAAGTACTGAACTAAGTGGATCAAAAGTCACACTTTTAACACTATATTAGGTGTGCTTAATCATGACTGTATTGGTCGGTTGCTACAAAACATATGTACTTTACCTATCAAACGGACATTCTTTGTCTCATAAAGTCAGATAATTGTTATTGTTCCATCGGATGTCAAGAAATAAAAGATATATATCACCCTTTACCCTAGATGCAATATAACAATCGTGCTGAGGTTGCCAACCAAAAAGTAGCATGACATCATATAAATTGTAAGTATACAATCTGTTTGGGGTATGTAAACAAATAGTGATTTGGACTGCCCTAGCAGCTAATCCTTACCCAAACCTAAAGGCTGATGTTTGCTTACCAGAAGGTTCAGGGTTCAAAACCTGAGCCATGGCATTAATTGCCTTATGCAAGAAATACATTCACGATATGCTGCACTCCACCCAGGTGAGGTAAATGGGTATTGGGGTAGAGTGCCATAACGGCTAATCCCTGCCCAAATGTAAAGGCTGGTGTCTTCTTACTGGAAGGTTCAGGGTTCAAATCCTCAACCTTGGCATTATGAGCCTAAGGCAAGAAATTCATCCACTATGTGCTACACTCCACCCAGGTGAGGCAAATGGGTATATGCCCAAACAGCTAATCCTTGCCCAAACCTAAATGCTGTTGTCTTCTTCCTGGATGGAAGGTTCAGGGTTCAAATCCTCATCCATGGCATTTATTGCCTTATGCAAGAAATACATTCAGAATATGCTGCACCCCACCCAGGTGAGGTAAATGGGTATATGGGTAGACTGCCTTTGCAGCTAATCCTTACCCAAACCTAAAGGTTGATGTTTTCCTACGTGAAGGTTCAGGGTTCAAATGCTAAGTCAAGGCATTAATTGCCTTGGGCAAAAAAAAATCATCCTTTAACTATTGCATTCAACCCAGGTTAGGTAAATGGGTATTGGGGTAGACAATATACCCTAGCAGCTAATCCTGGCAAAAACCTAAACATTGATGTTTTTGTACCACAAGGTTCAGGGTTCAAATCCTCAGCCTCGGCATTAATTACCTTAAGAAAAAAAAAAATAATAAAAAAATCATCCACTGTGTACCGCACTCCACCCAGGTGAGGTAAATGAATGTTGGGTATACTGCTGTAACAGCTAATCCTTACCCAAACTTAAAGGCTGATGTTTTCTTCAAATCCTTATACTTGGCATTAATTGTCCTAAGCGGAAAATTCATCCACTGTGTGCTGCACTCCACCTGGGTGAGGTAAATGGGCATTCTACAGGAATGAATTCATTGAAATGTAGAAGTATGTGATAGCTGAACAGCTAAAAATGGGGTAATGAAAGTCTGTCCTCATATAGCGACAGAGCCTATAGCTTTTGATAGTTTGCCCCTGCATTTACTTTTATCTATTCTCACATATTCACACTTTGATGTTACATTTTTTATTTGTAATCCTGCAATTATATTATTACCTTGTATTGTCATCATTTATAGCATTTTTAGAGCACATCTCATCCTCACTTGCATTGCCACATGCTTTCATGGTTACGCTAAAGAGGAAATGTGAAATTATTGCAAAGAATGCAGTGATTTCGACACCTTAATCAAAACTCCATCAATTGTAATGGGGCTGAATTCCTGACGATTGAATGGGCGCCCCACATATTGTTATCTGCTTATGTCACATCGTTCGGATGTCTGGGTATGCATGATAGACCATGCCAAAACTATTGAAAATGATCAATTTAACAAAAAAAAAGGAAAGTGCATTATACTTCTGCTACAGTGACCTATTAATTATGATTTGCATATGAGGAATAGTAATTATCAATTCATATGATTTTTTCTGAAATATTATGAATTATTTCCTTTCTGTCACAGGGTGGTAAATTAATTGACAAGGTGAAAATACTTCAACCGCATTGTCTGGTATGGAATTCCACTTTTAACGAAAAGGAGAAGGAGAGGGGAGAGGGGAGGAGGATGGGGAGGGGGAGAAGGAAGAAGAGGGGGAGGAGAGGGGGGAGGGAGGTAGGAGAGGGGAGAAGATGGGGGAGAAGAGAGTAGAGGGAAGGAAAGGGGAGGATGAAGAGGAGAGTGAGGAGAGGGGAGGAGGGGGAGGAGAGGTGAGGAGGGGGGAGAGGGAGGAGGGGAGGAGGAGGGGAGGAGGAGGGCAGAAGGCCAGAAGAGAAGTAGGGGTAAATGTAGATGGAAAAGGAAGGGCGAATGAGTGGAAAAAGTGGAAAGATGAAATAATAAAGAGAGAGAAGGCTGGCTTGAGAGCCAATTTGTGTGACCCCTAGGTGCCGGCACGCAAAAAATAAAGGTTTTCAAGGAATTTACGCCCATTTTGCTTACAATAGTGCTGCCATAGGCCACCTCTAGGAAATACAAAAGAAAGAACAAGAAATAAAGGAAAATAATGCATGATAATAGACTGAGGGTGGAAATGGAAGACAAGGAAATTAATAGGAAACAAAATATAAAGGGGAGAGGGGCGAAGAGCAGAGATATCTAAAAGGAGTCTTATTAAAAAAAATAACAAGACAAGGCAAAATGAGGGGGTTAAGCGATGTGTCCTTAGAATCATGCTGAAATTCAAATCATTTCATTTCAATAACATTCTAAAAATTCCTACATTATAGAAATGAATTACATAAAAATGTAGAAAGAACTATTCCTCTAATTCAATAATACTTTCCTCTCCAAATACTAAAACAAACTGTCCCATCCACGCAAACGACGACTGAACATCAACAATTGCCCTATTTATCACCATTGTTATCAACTTAGGTGCGCTCTGGTATTTTCCCTCCTCCTTATATTTGTTACTTTAGGATCTGTTGCTCAGCAATTACATTTATTCCTGTGNACGAGCGCGTAACTTTTGAGCTATCGATTATTAATGTTAAGATATCGGTATCGGCTCTTCGGTCTTAAGGTCTTTGGTCGCGTAGTGTGCGATGTCAGGTGGTAAAGTCTGATCGCAAGGTCTTAAGGTCTTAAGACTAAAAATCGTGTAGTGTGCGGTGGCCTTAAGGCAAGAAATTCATCCACTATGTGCTACACTCCACCCAGGTGAGGCAAATGGGTATATGCCCAAACAGCTCATCCTTGCCCAAACCTAAATGCTGATGTTTTCTTCCTGGATGGAAGGTTCAGGGTTCAAATCCTCATCCATGGCATTTATTGCCTTATGCAAGAAATACATTCAGAATATGCTGCACTCCAGCCAGGTGAGGTAAATGGATATTGGGTCAGAATGCCTTAGCAGCTAATCCTTACCCAAACGTAAAGGCTGGTGTCTTCTTATTGGAAGGTTCAGGGTTCAAATCCTCAGCCATAGCATTAATTGCCTTCAGTAACAAAAAAAAATCATACACTATGTGCTGCACCCACCCAGGTGAGTCAAACAGGTATTGGGTTAGAATGCCCTAGCAGCTAATCCTTACCCAAACCTAAAGGGTGATGTTTTTCTTACTGGCAGATTCAGGATTCAAAACCTGAGCCATGGTATTAATTGCCTAAACCAAGAAACTCATCCACTATGTGCTGCACCCCACCCAGGTGAGTCAAACAGGTATTAGGTTAGAATGCCCTAGCAGCTAATCCTTACCCAAACCTAAAGGCTGTTGTTTTCTTACAAGAAGGTTCAGGGTTCAAACCCTCAGCCTTGGCATGAATTGCCTTAAACAATAAATTCATCCACTATGTGCTGCAATCCACCCAGGTGAGGTAAATGGATATATGGGTAGACTGTCTTTGCAGCTAATCCTTGCCCAAACCTAAAGGGTGGTGCTTTCTTACTGGAAGGTTCAGGGTTCAAATACTTAGTCATGGCATTAATTGCCTTCAGCAGAAAATTCATCCACTATGTGTAACCATCCAGGTTAGGTAAATGGGTATTGAGGTAGAATACCCAAGCAGCTAATCCTTGTTCAAACCTAAAGGCTGATGTTTTCTTAGTAGAAGGTTCAGGGTTCAAATCCTGAGCCAAAGTGTTAACTGTCTGAAGCAAAATAATTCATACACAATATGCTGCACTCCACCCAGGTGAAGTAAATGGGTATTGGGGTAGATTGCCCTAGCCGCTGATCATTACCCAAACCTAGAGGCTGATATTTTCTCACCGGAAGGTTCAAGGTTCAAATCCTGAGCCATGGCATTAAATGCTTTAAGCAATAAATTCATCCATTGTGTGCTGCACTCCACCCAGGTGAGGTAAATGAGTATTGGGGTGGACTGCCCTGGCAGCTAATCCTTGCCCAAAAATAAACGTTCATGTTTTCTTACGAGAAGTTTCAGGGTTCAAACCCTCAGTCACAGCTTTAATTGCCTAAAGCAAGAAATTCATCCACTGTTTACTGCACTCCGCCCAAGTTAAGTACATGGGTGCTAATCAGGAATTCACTCTTTGAAACTAAAAAGTGTATGAAAGCTGAATAGCTAAAATCAGGACAATGAAAGTATATCCTTACATAGCAACAGAGCCTATAGCATTCTATTGGTAGCCCCTGCATTTACCTTTATCTATTCTCATATCTTCATATTTCGATGGGACATTTCTTATTCGTAATTCTGCAGTTATATTATGTATTTTCATCACTTATAGCATTTTTAGAGCATATCTCATCCTCACTTGCATTGCCATATGCTTTCATGGTTACACTAAAGAGGAAATGTGAAATTATTGCAAAGAATGCAGTGATTTCGACACCTTAATCAAAACCCCATCATCTGGAATGGGATTGAATTCCTGACGATTGAATGGGCGCCCCACATATTGTTATCTGCTTATGTCACATCGTTCGGATGTCTGGGTATGCATGATAGACCATGCCAAAACTATTGAAAATGATCAATTTAACAAAAAAAAAGGAAAGTGCATTATACTTCTGCCACAGTGACCTATTAATTATGATTTGTATTTAAGGAATTGTAATTATCAATTTAGATGATTTTCTCTGAAATATTATGAATTATTTCCTTTCTGGCACAGGTGGTAAAAAGAGAGGGGAGGAGAGAGGGAGGAGAGA
>BQKZ01011747.1:0-10238 GCA_036244855.1 Temnopleurus reevesii | reverse complement strand
TAAGTATCTACTCACATCATTGGGCTTGTGACCGGAAAAATAGACAAAAATCGATGGCCCTTCGGGCGACAAACTTCCAACTTTGGAAACAAATTAGCAGCACGCTTTCGAGCGCCCTCAATAAACGAAAATCAACAATTACATCAAAATCTCCATATATCGGGCATATCACACCCGACACTGTTTTTTATGTTTGTTTTGTTGTGCGTATACTGACATTTTTTCGACCAAATAAATTCTGACTCTTTAAAGTCATTATTCGTGGCTATTATGGTTGAGGCAGATATGACAAGGCCTTTCGGGCCACAAACTTTACACTAAAATGCGTGCGAGGGGTCGTGCAATAAAAGGCTGACCCATGGGTATTGGAAATGAATGCATGCACTTGAAAATCGGTTTTGTAAAACAATGAAATGGAGGATAAAATGTTGATATTCAGTTAGGATTATTTTTGTTGAGATGAAGAATAAATCACAAAGATGATGATAATGTATTTGCTTTAATTTCTGTGAAGTTGAGGGTTAACATTGAGTTGCACCGATCACCGCAAATATACTCCCCTTTGATTCGATAGAGATAATATTGCGTAAATTTCCAACCTAAAAGAGCCGATTCATTACGATTCAACAAGATTCAACACGATTAAACACGGTTCAGTACACTAATGTTTGTCCAGTTGGGTACTGAATTAACCTAATCATCTGTCCCAGCCTCTGAGCAAATAACTCAGATCACAAAGGACTAAATTGGAATGAGAGTCCTGTTGAATCTTGTTGAATCTGGGCTCGTATGTTACTTTGGTTTTAGTGTGAATTTGATAAGATATGAACACGATTCAACACGATTCAAAACAAACCTTCATCCAGTTGAGTCATGATTAACCTACTCAACTGCCCAAGAGATGAGATGGACACTTAACTCAGATCACAAATGACTCAACTGGACTATTGGCCCGTATTCCGATAGCGAGGTTTAAGTTAACCCTGGTCTAAATATGTGGTTTAAGTATGGGAAGCCAAAGGAGGCTTGAATCTATAACAGTCTGTGTTTGATTTACCAGCACATTTGGCACTCATAGTATACTAACTGTTTTGGAATAAAAACTTCAATAGTTTTGTACATTATTAGAGCATGGGAAAATAGAGCAGTTAACATAAGAATTATTCATTGTAAATAAATTGTTGACACTTTTGGCTTCCCATACTTAAACCACAGATTTAAACTCTAGTTTAAGTTAAACCTGCTATCAGAATACGGGTCTATGAATCTAATTCAATCGCGTTGACTCGGAGCCTCTATGGGCTTTATCTGATTTTAATAAGATATAAATTGAAATACGATCTTGAAAATTATGAAAAATAAACTGGTTGATAGATGTATATCATTAAAATTCTTCATTACACAATCATTTTAACAATTATGGATTGTACTTTCCCCGAAGACGAGTTCGCTTTGTCAGGTGCTTGGCAAAGTTTGGCAAAGTTCTATAGATGAAAAAAATTATGCCCCAGATTCGTGCTGAATCATGTTCAATCAACGCTTATATGTGACTGAAAGACGTGAATAACCAAACGTCTTATACAATTATTTTCTCATGACAGAAAGAAGAATGAATCATAAACTTCCTCTCATGAGAAAACATTTACTATACTTGTTTGGTGATCCACATTTTAATTAATATCCTGATTCACATATCAATTGATATCTTGATTCTCATTTTAATTCATATCTTGAAGCATCTTTCGAAAAGTTGGCATCTTTGTAGTCTGTTACAAAGAGGTATCTCGACATGTATATTCTATATAGAGACTCGACTCATGCCCCTCCCATCCTTCACGCATCTTTATTTTGATAGAGTAATATATATGGACGACGATCAATATACTGTCATATTTTGTTGTACATATATACATTTAGATTATTTCACGATGTTTTTGGATGCTCGGTGCAATTTAGTTATTATTGAAGATTCTCATTTTTATTCTGTGTTTTGTGCTCAACTTCAAATTTTCGCGTCCAAGGATGTTGTAATTATGTTATAAAAAATATTTTGATTTTTCCGACATCCATTACCTCATTTGCAGCTCAATTTCTACATTTATTGAGTAAGAAAACAAATGAGTGCTGATGATATTGTTTCAGTTTTATGTTTCTACTTTCTATATCTTCTTCTCTCCAATAATGGTGTATTCTTAAGGAGGCTCAGAATATTTTTGGTTGTCTAATGAATGTCTTTTTGGGGCCAGTCTAATTTGTTTAAATTCTTAAAAAACATGTTTAACACAAATTGTGTGCAAAATAAGATGTAGAAGGAAAAGAAAAGCAAACGACCATTTTAAAATGAATCATTCGATCCTATTATAGGCATGCATGTCTGATCATAAAGAATTTCCTGTAAATTAATGCTAATACGATGACTGAAAAAGCAACAACAATGAAGAAAACATAAGAATTGAAAGCGATTTGAAAAATTATCTCACTAAAAAGGGAAAAGACGGACTGAGAATACTTCTGTTTGGATAACACACAAAAAATAATTGTTATCCAACATTGCTCCTTAAAAAAAAGAAGGGTCGGTCCTAACTTTCCATTGGCTGAACCAATTTCCATGATTTATTTATTGAGACACTTTGCGTACGAACATGTGAAAGGAAAAATCCAAAATGGGGTTAAAAATGTGCAATCTGAGGAATCAAATTTAGATCGCCGCTCCTCATGTTTTTTTTTAATTTTTTAATCAAAGGGAAAAATTAATGATGTATAGATGCGTAGCCCGGGGGGGGGGTGAATAAGAATAGCCGCTCATTCAAATTTTGAAGAAGAAAAAATGAAAGTAGAAGTTCCAAAAAAATGTGAGGATCCTTTCTTTTTGCTTGCCAGATTAAAGAAAAAAAACATATTCTGCCCCCATTCCGTTCAATGCAATCATGGCTACGCACCTGATATGTAATATCGAATTACCCTCCCAGCATGCCATATATATTGCAACATAGTCCCACTCTTAATTCCTTCAGGACACACGTGTAAATACATTTTATGCACAGGCCATACCGTATGAAGAAAGATGTTATAAAATATCTCGGGATTAGTTTCTGTACTCAAGAACGATAACTTTTTGGAATTATATTGCTTATTCTCCAAACCTACTGGCTAATACACGATGTGCCATAAAATTATAAGAACACATGCCCTGAAGGAACTGATAGTGACGTCTTCTACGAAGGTTGTCTATTTTATTTGCATTTTATGGGGTATATATTGTGACAGTTTTTGTTAGCAGAAGTATTCAACAAGTCATGGAATATGTTTAATTTAAAGAAAGGGAAAACAATTTTGCGAGAAGCTGTTGACTACTCTGCAAGTCGAGGCATTGCAATTATCTACCTTTGTCGTCTTTGGTCTTTGATACCTAAGGCATAACTCAATTAAGAATTGTTTTACCCCACATAATTTACAATCTCTGTATGACACTTTAATTTCAACAATAAATATTTGTGAGGTTTTTTAACCATTAAGTAAAAATAAGAAAAAATACGACAGGTGAATCAATGGGAAACGAACATAATTTTGATATGTTGCAATACTTGTGGCATGGAAGGGTATATTATTTAAGATGATTGTATTTCTTGTAAGTACAAATGCATCAGGGGAAGTTAATAAGAGGATAGTCTAGACATACTCATTTCGTCTAAGCCTATAACGACGTGTCATAAATGTACAGAGCAAAAAAGAAAATCAAAGTGATCTATCATTTCCAATGTGCCACGTTTATGAGCATTACTGTGGAAAATATACAGAGATTTGATATAACACGTCTCCAGATATCAAGAGGTGTTAATATTGTTTCAGCTCTTCATAACTTATTCATTTGTAAACCTGAAAAAAAAATCTTACTGCTATAACCAACATTTTTGGTGGTCCCAAGCACCTCTTTATATTGAGTTTCCACTGTAGGCCTATATTGTATGTTGTTAATGTTGAAGACTATTCTCCAAGAATGTATGATACCGTTCAACTTAGATCTTTAGAACTTCTAGATGAGGGGACACTTTTGTCTAACTTACTTTATTTAATATATGGATTAGGCCAAGTAATAAGTTATTATACAATCGCAATACTTTTGTTTATTCTATATAGAACTCTAATACATTGATCCTAGATCAAATGTGTAATACATGTACATGTATATAAAACAATTCTATTGAAACGTGTAATGTTCAATCATAAATATTCTTGTCTCAGTAATTCTATTTCATCATTTTGTAACAGCTTTTTCCTAAATAATGAAGGAAAAATATGATTGCTCTTTCAATCGCATACGTTTCTTGGGATATTTAAGACCCAAGATATTTGAATAATTCAATTATTAAAATTCTTTCTACAAGATCTTTAATTGAGTTTGTACTTTTTGAAATATGAATCAATCGACATTAATTGGTTTAATTTTGCGCGAGTATGTGTGTGTGTGGTATTGGGCGCACCGTTTTTTCTCTCCTCTCCTATCTTTCCCAAGCTGTTCCTCTTTCCCTGCCCCCGCCCCCATTCTATTCAAAACCCTTCTCCACATCGTTTTTTCCTCCTCATTCACATCATATATACATTTAATTCCATCCATCTACTTTCTCTTTCCAGTTCTTTATACAATACATGTGTATTTCTTTCTTTCTCTTGTTCCATCAACTTCACTTTTCATTTGCTCATCATCATCTTTTGTCAATACACAGCCATTCCCCAGTGTTTAGCGCATGATGATCCATGTCATTCACCACCACCAGGGTCCCGTAACATAAAGCTTTGCAATCGATCGTACGATTGATATCAATCGCAAGTCTATGGGAAATCATGTACAAAAGTTTGCGATTGATTGCAAACTTGCTTTATGTTACAGGCCCCAGGTCCCTCTCAGTACAAGGTTGCAACATTGCATTGCAGCTCAGAAGATGAGGCATAGGAGATGTTGTTCAAAAGTTGCAATTGATTGGAACACGCCAATCAAAATCATTGTTTCATGCTCATTTTGTTAGAAGTGCAGACCTTAAGTGAATGAAAATTCGCTTTAAAATTTGCAACTTATTTGCAGTTGATTTGCGATCATCTGCAACTTTTGAACAACATCCCCATAGTCTGATTGCCCCGCCCACACTCACACTTTGCAGAGCTATCAGTGTACCCCCACTTCAACATGCAACTCCCTCCGCACGATCTTAATCTATTCAACTAAATGTACCCCGAGTGATCTGTGGCAAATCCCCTTAAACAATCCATGCTGGACCTCAGAGCTAACAATACACAAATTGAAAAGAGATGCAGTGTTAGCGGGTTTAATTTTTATTACGATTTCTTTTCCTGCTTCATAGCACCACATGTACTCCACAGGTGTAAGATTCAAGGTTCAACAATACACATTGATACATCAAAATACATGCAAGACAAGAAAATACAGAGTGATAAGTCTAAAATCACAGACCGAAACATTGCTATGTAATAGCTTGTTTCGATCTCATTTTGTATTCTCCTATGGAATATAATTAACACAGAAAAAACATGGTGCTAATAACATCAATACAGGGTAGATATTGTGCAACACTAGAAAAGTGTTAGAATACCAGTGCTAAATTAAACCAATTCAAAATTGTTACTTTCACATTTCGGTGATACTTTCACATTTCAGTGTAAAAATAATACACTTTATTAAACATTGGTGTTAAATTAGAAAGTAAAATCAATGAAATCCATCACTGGTATGCAAATACTATTCTGGTATTTCACTCTTCAAGATAAAGTACATAGAAAAACATTGTGTTATATTAATTATCACCGGCTATGAATATGTATCTTTTTACATAAAAAAAGAATACAAGCAACACCAGTTTTGAATCTTTGAATTCTGTTTGCACCTTTTCATGAGATTAAAAGTGCACCAGGAAAAGAAATGCAGCAACATATAAAAGTAATAGCACAAAACTTTGCAATATTCAAATAAAGATTAAAGTAACAAATGAGTTCAATAAAAAGGTATGTTTTAAGATGATTCTTAAATGTTAGGAATGTTTAGCTTAAAAGTTCTGCAACCAGCACCGATAAAATCAGTTGGACTTGGTGCTGGTGATAATTTTACATTCTTTTAGGAACGAAAAGTCGATTTCAAAATCAGTATCAATCTTAACACAAAGGCCCATCTTCTGATAACATGGTTTACTTTAAATCCAGCTCAAAGTCGTAGTTACTTTATAGTAATCTAATCCTTGGTTAAGTTTGAGAATAGGTCAGGCTATCAAAATGACAATGGTTTATAGTCTGGGGTTATATAGTAATACCTTGCTATTGAAATATGATCCGTGTTTTTTTTAAACTTCTATGATTGTACACACACACATTTAAAATATCTGCAGACATTACATGCATGTATCATAACTAGCAAACAATTGGGAGTTCATTATCCATTTTTGTATCACATACAAACATTAAAACTACAAATATAAATTGAGACAATTGCAAACAACATCACAATCATATACAAATTCTATATTGTTTCTACTATACATTTTTATCCTTTACCATAACAACAAATTATGAAGACATTTTAAATATCTTTAACACATTAAATGTAATGACTACCGTACATTTGGATTTTCATTATCCCATTTAGAATTCATCAAAACTTTCCATGTAAAATACTTAATAATTATAATAATAATATTAATAATAATGATGATGAGAGTATTATCAATAATTGTTCATAACCATATACTTGATTGAAAATGTTCAAAATGTCTATGCATTATTACTAATTTTAAGCAAGGCTACCATCAACACAATAATTTTGCTACATTATTACTTTGAAAACGCTTCATATAGTGTAGATTATTTAGGACTTTGTCAAAGTCAAGCAAGGAGAAAATTTGAAGTGTAGGAAGACAGAATATCTACCATTTCAAGTTGTCACCCTATAGACCCTCTAATAGGGGTGAGATTGATACATTAATACTTATGCAGCAATATTTTTGAAATACTTTGCGGTCATTTCAGATTGAACTAACAAATTTACAATGATGAATGCAGAGCTGCCAACCTGAGTCAGTGAACATTGGTAATAATCCTGCTAAAATTAGTAATCTTCGTATATATTACATCGAAATGCATGGTGCCTATGTTGTGAAGATTATTAATTTTTACTGGACTTAACACAAAACTTGACAAATCTGAGGCCCAAATTAGTAATGACTTTGAAAATTAGTAATAGTTGGCAGCTATGTAAATGAATGCAACCATGGGAAAATTACACACTTGACTAATCCTCTTCAAGTAAAGATACCAACCAACAAATAAAATTATGTTCTTTACATATATAATGCTTAAAATAATGTCCAAATTGTCCAAAATGTCAAAAATTTAGTCTGTAATTATCCAGAATACGAAAATATCACTGTGCTATCTATCACCTATCTGCTACTTAACTATAATCTGCTTAGCGCTTGCAATGTTTTAATGACCCTTAGGGGGTGTTGCTCAAAAGTTGCAATTGATCGCAAGTTGCAGTTGATCTGAACGCGCTATTCAAAATCCTTGTTTCATGCGCGTCTTGTTAAATGCGCATACCGTGCGCGAATGAAAATGCGCATTACGATCTTCAAAGTTGCAGTTGATTTGCAGTTAATTTTGAGCAACACCCACTAAGTTGGATTCCAGATCATACCTGTAATCCAAACATGTGCATACAATTCTCAAATTTTTATTTTATAAAAAAAAACATAAAAAAAACCAAAGACAAGAAAAATGACATTAAAATCAGCCAAATTTTGTGTATAGTCAATCCATTTCACAATTTAAACAGCCTCCGAGAAATACAAGTGATTTGATCTTTATGATGTTGAGGTAGCAAGAAATTTTAGGGACAAATATCAGGCTCAAAAATGTTCATTTCATGAAGTAAAGGTGTGTATTTCAAATGCAGTTTCAGAAAATTTAACTAAAATTGTTTTAGAACAGGTTACGTATCAGATGCTTCAACAATCAACAAGTAAGATTTTGGCAAATAAAATTACATTGTATAGCTGTCCAGGACATTTCATCATTCAAATAAATATATGAATAATAATTAAACAACAAATTAAAAGCATGCATTCAATCAAATCAAAATGTTCAGTAAACCATAAATATCTGAACCAGTAATGAGACCCTAATTTTAAACCGTGGTCTGTCATTATCCAAAATGATATATCTGCATAAACCACTATTAACAATGTATGTAATACTGCCAGGTATAATTTGTTAAAACACAAAATGTGACACTTCAAAGTCTCAATGGATTTACAGCTTTAAAAAGTTTGCTTTTTCAGAAAACATAATTTTACAAATATATTAAATTCATTGGAAAAATAATAAGTAGAATAATTGTACATGGTAAATTATGGAATGCTTATACACTGATCTATGTGTAAATACATTGTCATTTCTTAAAGCTGTTCAAAGGAAATAAGATGAGAATAGATTGATGAAAATCTATCATTTGGTGTGATATTAATGAGATTATTACCAACTTAATGAGAGAATTGACACAGGTCACTCCTAAAAAAAAATGGATGGATCTCCATTCGGCTCAATAGCGGGAAAACATCTCTTATAATTGCATATTTGTCAAATTTTCAAGCTAAAATATCAAAGTTTTGGATTACTAGATGCATTTTCTACCTGCAATAAGTATTAAAAAACATTCTCGTGTCAGAAAACACATTGTAAGATCAATACATATCTAATATATTGTTTCTCAATAAGCAAGTCATATTTATCCTTTTTTAATGCATGCACTGTATCTACAACAACAAAACTCCTACATGTTTGCAGGTGTGCAATTGGAAGTCCGTATCAGGCTACATACCACAAGTATTTTTCCAACTGATATTTACAAGTTAAATACAGAGGTTTCAACTGCATCAATTCTTCAAAGCCTCAACTATTTTACAGAGTTTCACAGGCAAACTTTAGGAAGTCTGATGCAATTTCATATCCCGTACTTGTTATACTTAAAGACATTATGTAACATTCATCTGACATACACCATCAACTATTCAGATAATATTTAAGATCCTACAGTTGAGATTTTCTAAATATGAAAACAATGTTTACACAATTCTGTTCATACAGATATAAATACTGATATATATTTTAGTCCTAAGCCTTAGACTAAGTGCAAAAACGACAAGTGCATTATATGCAATATCACCAAAATAACTTAAAAGAGAATGAAAGGAGAAAAAAAAAACCCAAGGATAATGTAAAAGGATATCATAAGCAATAGAAAGCACATCATTAAATGACTAAAACCTGATTAATATGAAGAAGTTTGCTAATATCTATTGCAATAATGGTGAAGAAAACTTCAGTTGCATGGTGTGATTGTACAGGTTTAATGGAATTATACTTAATTGAATATCACACACATATTAAGGTGCTAAGCACGTAATATTAGAGAGAAATCCTAAATGAACACAAACTGCCAAATGAACACAAATTTCATCATATGATCAATAAGTTAGTAAAGTCAATACAAATATTCACAATATGAACACCATTACAACTAGACGAGACTTGTTCTTTCCTACAGTTTAAAATGTTGTAGTTACTTCATGTTGTAATTGGGATATTCTAGTGTGCAATATAATAAGAGAAGCATTTGACAGTTCTTCATTTCAAATAAATAACAAAACTTGTGTTCCAGAGATAGACATGTAATTACAAAAATGATACACAAAATTAATATGGAATTTATAAGAAAGAACATTTTAGATACTGAATAAACACATATATCAATAAATACAACAAAGATTATATCTTCCTGCATTTAGTTGTATTATGCAATGCAGAATATCCAACAGTATTTAATCAACAAACTTGATCTAATTCTGAATCTCGATGTTCCACTGCAGATTTTTTCAAGACTTTTGAAAGCTAAAGTCTATCATGACCATGTGGCAAACCACAAATTCTATTATCATTTATCACATGGGGAAAGTTGGGGTCAATATAACAGTAAGCACTCACAGTACGTATCTAGATATATTTTGCAGGTATATTTATTGCTAGCCAATTCACAGCTGAAACAGACGCCTATGCACTCAGTTTTATACATATACTTGTAAACCTATATGGATCACTCAGGCAAGTAGAGCATGATCATTTTGCTGGTCCAAAGTTACACGCTTTCTGAGCACTGATACATTCTTGCTCTTTTGGAATAA
>BQKZ01011746.1:2290-15429 GCA_036244855.1 Temnopleurus reevesii | reverse complement strand
AATATAGTCAATAGCTGAACTAGTTGATGCCATGTTAGCTTCGAAAGAGACACTGAGTGAGATAAAATCACCCTCTCTACATCTATGTGTAGGGTAATCATTTTTAGCCAACATTATGCTATATTTTTGATAACTTAAATGCTGAATATAGTCTATAGCTGAACTTGTTGATGCCATGTTAGCTTCGAAAGATACACTGAATGAGATAAAATCACCCTCTATACATCTATTTGTAGGGTAATCATTTTTAGCCAACATTATGCTATATTTTTGATAACTTAAATGCTGAATATAGTCGATTGCTGAACTAGTTGATGTCATGTTACTTGCGAAGTAGCCACTGTGTGAAATAAAATAACCTCTCTACATTTATTTGTAGGGTAATAATTTTTAGCTAACATTATGCTACATTTTTGATAGCTTGAATGCTGAAGATAGTCAAAAGCTGAACTAGTTGATGCCATGTTAGCTTAGGAAGAGACACAATTTGAAATAGATTTGCCATCTCTACATCTATCTGTAGGATAATAATTTCTTTGTTAAAACAAAAAAGAATGCCACACTCTGCCTTCTGCCTGCATTCATGATTCATACAACTTTGTTTTTTATATCAATTTCATTCATTCCATTTTTGGGGGACACCATTTCATTTGATTTGTTTTCCAAAATGCACATTTCATGCACTGATAAATCTCACATTTGTCAAAGCACAATTTTGCAAAGTTACTTGGTGAAGGTTGAAATTGGAAATGTTGTTTTTTATGTTTGCTAAATTTTCTTTGCATATAATTTAGATTTTGCATTGGTCTTCGTTGAAAATGAATGTCATGAAATTTTAATCAATTTGAAATAAAAGTATTAACTTTTTTTTTGTATTCTGCTCAAGACTATGTACTCTGGTGCACTTTTCACAGATTTTTGTTCAGTTTCACTGTAATATTGGTTCTCGTCCACTCTATGTTAGCATATAATTGTTGTTGTGTGTCCTAGAGCCGTTTTGCAAGAATATTTTACATTTATTCACGCTTATGTACTAGTGTAGTATTGCACATATAAGATGATTATCTTTGTTTTTAATTCATGCTTTCTTGATGCTCTGTAAGTATGAATCGCTCTCTTAACCTTAAGTACTCATTTTCCTTTTTTTTTAAAGATATTTCATGATCTGAAATGTTTAAACAAATATGCAAATCTTAAATAACCCTATTCATATTGAATTAGAATCAAATATTTAGAATGTCATTTAATTTACATGTAGATACCTGTAAATGCACATGTACTCTATCCTTATAACTATTTGAAACTTTTAAATAATAGTATACTGTTTTTCATGATTTTTTTCACAAATGGAAAGTACTTGAGACATATTAGCTGCATGTGACCAAACATATTAGGGCAACCTTCAAAGACCTGTAGTAATTATGAATAAAACAGCTTTGATGTCCTTTTCTGAAGCAAGACATTGTAAAGTTTCTAAACATGTATTCTGAAGGAAGGAATTGGTGTTAATTCACAATTTTCAATCAAACGTGATTGAATTAACTTTGATTTCATCTACTTTATTGATAGATTTGTCACATAATTTTCACATATATCTCAGTCTACTGTGTTTGCTACCCACTGTACAAGGATATTTTACAATGCAATCTTTCATCCCTTTTCCCTTCTCTACAGAAAGAGAAAAAGGATCGGAATGGCAAGAGAATTTCTAACAAGCATGCCGTCTCCAACGAAGCTCCCGAGCTAAGCGGGCCCCGTACTACAAGCCCCTCTCGTTCATCAGCCATCCGGTCTTCAACACAGTCACCCAACTCCTCCAAGTCGTCTTCTCCTGACACCCAGCAAGGTGATGCTCCAGGGGTGGAGATGGCTCCTGCAGAAGGAGCAACAGCAGGAGCGGGAGGAGGAGAAGGAGCTAGGGGAGGAGCAGGTGTGGAGACAAGTGGCAGTACTGCTGAACAAACCCCACCTAAAACAACTCCATTACAGCGGGAAAGGTATGTTGTGGGGATTGTGTGGATGATCAGAAAAGAAAAGAAATATTGAAAGGGGGGGAAAAATTTTGATTTGAAATGAGCTATACCAACGCACTAATGATCAACTTAATAATAACAGCCACTATCCAGGAAGAGGAAGGATGAACTTTTGTAGATCAGTTAAGCTGTAGCTCTTCATATGAGTAAGCTTTTTGGGCATTTCGGTTTGTGTCATGCTCATGACTCTGGTTGAACTGTCAACTGCAACAAAAACACTTGTTCTTCAGTATTTATCAAAGTGCTCATCGACACCACCCAGACAAAATTGAAGATTTGCTTGAACCAGTCACAGAATGTTGATGAAGTAACTGTAGGACACAGGAAAGGCATATAAAGCTAGGTGAATTAACCGAGCTAGTTTCTTTCATTGAATTTTTCTTCTTGTTTTTGCGATGGCAGTCATTCCCAAACCAAATAGATATTTTGAATATTCGTGGAATCACTTTGCAACAATAGCCTCCCATTATCAAAGTAAGTTCTATGATTTGACTTTTTATATTTCATTTCACTTCCTCAACCAATTGAATTGAGCAATAATCATGTAGGAGTCTAGTTTACAGATCAGATATTGAACAATGAAAATGTATTTCATTAACAACCTGGGCTTACACATACTCTTGGATATAAACATACATGGAATTGCCCAACTTCTCCTTTGTGCAGGTATCGTGTGATTGTCCCATACCCACCGACGACCGATGCGGAGCTCGAGCTCAAGATCGGGGATACCGTATTTGTTCACAAGAAGAGAGAAGATGGTTGGTTCAAAGGAACATTGCAACGGACTGGCAAGACTGGCCTCTTTCCAGGCAGTTTTGCAGAACCCTATTGATATGCAACAGGTGTGAGTGTTTGTAACTGTGAAGATGGGAGCTGTAACCAGTCTCCAGAAGCAACGTTAAGGATCAGTGCTTGTGTCAGTGTGGCAGATGTGAACCGAGAAAAGTACTGAAAGAAACCGCGCCCTTCCTAGTTATTTGTCAAAAAAGTTATCTATCCAGAGATGCCAAACACCAAGAATATGCATGAGGATAGATATAAAGATCTTAAATACCAAACAGCTGAACCTAATTTGTTCTCATGTTAGAATGCACGTGGTTATTGTGACCATATTACTTCCCATGAGGATATATTTGGCTCAGCTGTTTTGTTATTCATATCTTAATGTTTTTCCACTCGCATATTTCTTAATTTTGGCATCTCTGTTATTCTGCAACTAAATACTTGTGAAGAGAATGTATTATTATGAATCTTACAATGGAGGTTTTGGAAATTGTTAAGTATACATTTACAATTATCTGTGATCATGTCAGAAAATGGAAAGTGTATACTTTGATACCTCCACTATAAGAGTCATGATTTTGAAATGTTTATACTTATTGGATGAATAGTGATATTCATGGACTTGGGAAAAGTGTAATGAAAGTGTTTGGCCTAATGGTTTTCCATGATTCTTTTGGAATAATGGTCTGATAAGGTACATTATTTTTGGCTACTGTAACAAACTATATAATACAAAAGATGAGATAATTTTCAGAATATCACTCCTGTTGTTCTAAATGATAACTGAAAGACTGCTTTCTCAATAAGTAGTGGTGTATTCAATAGCATGATATTCATTTCTTGAACTCAATTTAGAGCTTTGCAAAATAACTTTGCGGGGCTCTTTTTTTATTTATCACACATTTCATGGCATCTATATTTTGAAGTGATATTTGGTGATGGAAAGTGAAGTGTAGTGAACATTGCACTAAATTGTTTCTGCCATATTCTTGAGATAGTATAACAAGTTGATGAAGTGATGATATGCAACAAACTGTGCCTGATATTGGGAGACCAAAGAATATGGTGTACTGTCAAACCAGAAATTTTTGCATGCTGATTGAGATTTTACTTAGTTTACTGAGTTATAAATGGAATAAAAAAGTTGGGCGAACCGTATGCTGCCGCTTTATCTGGATCACTGTAGTATCTGGAGGCACACTTACTGACATTTTGCCTATTTTACTCAAAAGATTACTGGAAACATAAAGATATCAAGCCAACTCATAATACTGCAAAAAAAATTTGTGAATTACACATCATTTCCAACATTTTCAACAAACATTTGTGTGAACTTTCTGCAGTGATTTCATGTATTCAGACACTCAATTTTAGACTCATGACACATGATATTGTGGTGAAATTTGAGCTATGTGTATATGAATGATAAGAGCATTCAACGCAACAGTCCATTATGCTACTGGAGTTGAGAAATAATCAAGATTTTTTGTTCACTCCAGATTTTGTTTGCCGAAATGGAACTTCTTTATGGGCTGTGGAGTGTCAGATCAATGTTGTTGGCCTGCACAAATTAATGGGTTAATGGTTGTAATTCACAAGAATCTTGTGCACTTTCAATTAATTTTGATTCTTATTTTCTGAATGGTAATGTGAAAATTTCTGGTTTCACATTAGAAAAAATGGATTTCATGTAGTTTTAGCTGTGTACACTTCGCATGCAAAGCAAAAGAAAAATTGTAAATGGAATTAATTGTCATTATTGGAACAATATGCTAGGCAATTGAATTTTCAAATTTTAATTTTAACCTTTTTTTTCTTCAATATACCATTATAAAGAACGTCATACAGTACTTATACAACTGTATGCAAGCAAAAGTAAACATAAATTTATGTTTGCCAAAGAATAGTGCTGACAATATTGTGTTTTTGAAAGAGGGGATTTTATTTTTGCAGAACCTAAATGGATGAATCAATTACCAGTGAATAATTGTACTTTTCACTTTTGCTTAGCAGTTTTAGACAGCAAGGAAGCATTTTGGAAACTTTACTGTACACTTCTAATGAATAATGAAAAAGTTGATAAACAAAGCATCATCTGTGTAGGAATCATGCTAAAGATAGCATATTGCGATGCAATACAAGGGTTGTGTTTCATCAAGCTGTGCCAAGATCTACGCACGACTGTACAAACGATTGGTGATCCTTTCTTCGGTACGATTCAACACCAGGAGTTATCATTAAGTGTGAGAAATAATCACCAGTCAATCATACAGTCATGCGTAGATCTACTCACAGCTTTATGAAACACAACCCAGGAAAATTATTCGCTGATTGTATTCTGTAACAGAGCAGTTTTCCTTTAATTAATATGACTCCATTTCTGAGTATTTGATGGATTTGCAGACTTTGTGACATGAAGTGAAAACAGGCAAGATATCAGAAGGAAGCATATATTTCATGCTAATATTGCCCATCTTGCTTTACATGTTACCAATGTGTTCCTGTGCCGATGTCGTTGCATGTCATTGATGTCGTCTTCGATGCAAATATTNCGTTGCATGTCATTGATGTCGTCTACGATGCAAATATTTTGTAGATTATCATCATCTATTTATCGTATGCTCAGTGTGCACATCGCGAAACGTTACACATTTAAAATTTTATACAAAATATGATAATCTCCTACATTCAGTGTGTACAGAGTTGAAAATTCTGAACCAGTAGGTTATTGATAATTGAATTAGTTTAACCCACGGATCAAGCATAATCATGTCACCTTAAATCTCAAGAAAGATTCATCAAGTACATCTCTGTACATGTTATTTCTATGCATGTTTTCCTATTGATTACATTTGTACACTTTCAACCACTTTCCGATTTGCTGTTTTAGGCCTAATTATCATTCACATAATCATAAATGATTTCATATGACTCTTTGAGGGGGTGTTGTTCAAAATTTGCAATTGATCGCAATTTGCAGTTGATCGGAACGCGCCAATAAAAATCATTGTTTTATGCGCGTTTTGCTAAATGCAATGAAAATGCGCGTTACAATTTGCAGTTGATTTTGAACAACACCCCCTAAGTGTTAAAATGAAATTGAAGGACAAAAAAAAAAGGATGAAGGGATTGTACGACAGCTCTCCATTTAGCCTTTAAACGGCTGTAGCACACAAAATAGATTTCTTTCCCTGTTTTTCTGTGTCATACACAAATTGTCAATTCATATATTAATTGTTTGCTTTTTTCTTTGTGGTAATCCTTGAAACCAAAGAAATTTTATTTAACCATTAATGTCTTTGTTATCTGTACAACATCAAAATATTATTTTTTTGTCATTGTCTATTTAAATCCTCTTTCTTTCAAAAGACATTTAAGTAAAAAAGGCCCACAAGTCAGCCACTTTCCCCACATTTAGAATTAATGTTTAATGAAAAATACTACTCTTAATCAGACAGCCAAAGCTTTAAATTGTCATGTAACGAATTTGCAGCATGTTATTTGTTTGTAGCCATCAGTACATATTGAACTGTTATTTGTGGAAACCAAGCGAGGACGCTCATGCACTAAACAGATAAAATCCAACCAGCATGGGGGCTTGTAAAAAATGATTGAAACCCTAAAACATATATATTTATAATGATAATAATCATGCTTGATATGATTCTGGTATAATTCTGGTATGCCTGGAAAATTCATACATTTTTCTATGAACCTCTGACATTATGAATAACTTCACCATGATGCTGTAAGAATTTTTTTTGTAATCTATAGCAGTCTAACATTGTTTTAAAGAACACTGGTTTGACAAGCTCTGTATGTAACGAGGTGGTGTTTAGGGCCCCAACTCTTTGTTTTTTATTTTATTCTAGCCCAGATATTAGAAGGTTTCAATATTTTGCTGGTCCTAAGTAACTTGATATAACAAGGTTCACTCTATGAGAATTCCACAATAACTTTGGGTGTATTCAGCATTTGACATTGTTGCAGCAGTTTGTTATGTCCATGTATTCTGTGTTTGTGACCTCAGATGTATGTAAGTGAATCTGATACAAGTATGGTAGTAACTTTATCTTTATTATGGGTTGAGTGTAAATAGAGAATTTTTGTAGTATTTATAGCATAAGCAATCTTGCTTAGACTTTATATGTAGATTTTCTTTTTTCTTTTTTCTTCAGCATTGTATTCAAGCAGGTTGTATCTTTGCAAGATCCGTATTTGTTTTTTTTCAAACCTCATAAACATTGTTCAATCAGTATTTGAACCTAAAATTAACAGTGGGGATTTTGCTGGAATAATGTTGAAATTGTACTAGCACCCTTCTCTGCCACCAAAACATATTGATCAAGTATACCAAGATTAAATCACAATATTCATGTATGGGTGTGCATGCAGTATTCAATGAAACGGTGGAAGCCTCAGTCACGTAGAAGCCCGGAATCAACACAATTCAACACAACTCTTTGTGAGGAGGCAGTTATCTGTGAAATGAAGAAAGAATTAAGTTCGGTTGCGTTGCTTCGGGCTTCTATGTGACTGGGGCCTAATAGACAGATACCTCTTTTTCTTGCCATGGCAAATGCTGCCCATCAGTTCATAAATTTATTATTGATGCAGATATGCCAACCATTCTGGAATTTGCATGAGGTGTATTTTCATTAAGGTTGGAAATGGGGTATTCATTTTTTTTTCACAAAAAAAATTAAAAAATGGTTTATCTCTATTTTGATATATGTACATTCTGATGCAATTCACATTTCCATCTAAATTCACATTATTCTCTGTGAAAATTGAGTTTGAAATACCCCTTCCACTGTTTATCGAGACCGCAAGCGCTTACTTTCAAACCGAAAATGGTTCCAAAACTAAATTAATTTTGCTTATGAAATAGGAGGAAACATTTTTTTTAAATAGATCTGAACAGGCATTGTTCTCTGGTGTTACCATGGAGTATTATAGTAGCATCATCTGTTGTCCATATTATGCACTGTCAACAATACGGAAGCCTCCTTAGAGATCTAGAACCTGGCTAGCCCAAACGCTACTTGATAGCTTAAAAATATCTGTATACACTAAAAAATCCAGATTTCAATTTGTACCCTCGCTTTACACGTCCGATTACTAAAATTCATGTTTTTAGAGACAAAAATGTTAATAACTTCAAATGTAAATGTCCAATTGTAATGAAATTTGGAATAAAGGAAGATCTGATTGTATACAATAATCCTATTGGGGCTTTTTTATATATCTCCTTCAGGGGTGAAGCTATGAGTAAAATTCAGTGAAAATTTTTGATCTATCTGAGTTTTGCAAAAATATGAATTCAAAAACTTTCTGATGGACAAGGGTTAGAAAGCTCCAATAGGATCAGTAGTGACACTCTTGATATTGATAAGAAGCAAATATTATTTGAATTAGACATAGTATTAAGGAGCAGATGCATTTTGAAATTTCAATTGAGAATTTTTGAAGATTTTTTTTTCTTCACAAAACCTTCCAAATTTTCTTTCTTGATTTCCCAACCAAATCAAATCTGTTGCCATCACGTAGAAAATTATCTGCTCTTTCCAGTGGTATATAATATGTAGGGGTACACCCTATATTTACATAATTATGGCCCATCATATAAGAATGCCTGTTTTTGCCCAATATTACCCCACTTCCAACCTTAAGTTCAAGGATTTCATCACAAGTGAATGGCTGAGAGTATGGTTATTGTTGTCATGTTTTCCTTCACTTTTGTTCAGCAGTTGCGTTATTCACATTTGAATACTAGCCTCATGCATATTCTGGACTGGTTGGCAACTCTGTTTGTGGCATGAGTGGGAGTGATATCAATTATTTCAGGGTCCTTATGTATGGGTACAATATTTTGCTCAATTCATGCTTTTTCAATTCTGTTTATTTCATATGACCCATATTTTTTCTCACATTGATACAATAGAATTGATGCAAAGGCCTGTTAGTGTTCAAAAATTGATAATTTGACATCCATTTTATAGCATGGTATATAGATTTTCAACTGGTTACTTTTTTGTTGCCACATTATTTTGTTTTGGTAGACTAACTCCATAAAGCAGAATTATATATTCTAATGTCGATTCTAGAATGATGGTGTATAAGGGCAGTTGTGAAATGGAAGGTTCAGATATAAATGACAATAGAACAAAACAACAATGTGATCTTATGATGAAAGATATACAATTGCCACTGCTTTTACAAATTATTGCTTTTTCTTCAAAAATTAGTATTCATTCTTGTAATCCTGCCAATTAACTTAGTTCATTAAGTTTTGAACAGTTTTTATTATGTAGATAATAATGTCCCAATTTAGGTGGAAAATCTTTGTGTTCAGTAAATGTTTGAACCACAAAATTGTTTTGGCAAAATTTACCTAAAATGGCTGACCAGACAGGGTTGTTTAGACCACAATCAAGAAACTATTATTTTGCTTAAGTAGTACATGTTTTTACCTTGGCAAATCCTTATTTTGTTGTTTTACTATAAATTCAAGTTTATTTATATGAGTGCCTTGGGGAAAGTATCTTACAAATCATTTTGGAGGAGATGAAACAATTGCTTTTCATGCTAAAAAAGGTGAAAGATATGGTATATTGGGGGTTTTCTTTGATAAAATTTTGGTATTATTTTAGAGGGAACTGAAAGGAAGTATACTTTTATATTGTTAGTGCAGCTACTCTTCTGTGCCAATGTGACAAGGGTGCATACTATGTTTATTCTTTAATCTTCTGATTTTTTGTTCCATTTCTTTTATATCTCTTCTGGGTCTAGTTGCGTACAAAATATTAATTGTAATTGCTTGGGATACTTGAATCTGATTTGCATGGTTTTGAACCATCATTAATGATGTTTCATGGATCAATGGTGGATTTGTATGCAATTTTTCCGGGTATTTTTATTTTCTAATGAAGATTTTGGCAAACCCGATACTAAAACCCTGTTCTTGTGCTGTTTTGTGAACAAAGGTACTACTTTATTTTTATGTTATTCATATAAAAGTATATGTTTTTGTGTATGTGCATTGCTGCATCGTGTGTTTTGTCATAGTGATGTCCATAAACTTAATTTATCTTGGCTGTGGATTTCAAAATTATGACCTTTTGGTAATCATTATTCATATGACATTTACAGAGTCATGATTTTGTTCATATACACACTCAGAATCTTGAACCAACCAAGCTTGATGTGAACTAACCCATCAAATTTTTATTATCTGAATTAAAATTTATTGCAAGCATCTCAAATTGAATTGAAATGTAGTGTGGTACTTTTCCTTCTACGAAAGTATATTTTACCCCATTTTGAAATGTCTGTTATTTTACGTGACTATTACGTGACTATTTTGAGATATAACAAAAAATTAAGAATAATAGGTATGTAGAAGATTTATATTTTGACCCTGCGTATTCATAGATGAATATTGAATTAAAATTATGTGTGTGTTGACCCAAAAGAACAAGCTAATACCTTCTCTTTTGAATCAAAAATTTGTATTCTTAAAATGTATTTCATGTCTTGTAAGTGATCGACATTGACAGATTTTTTTTTTATCTGTGTATATTTTTTCTAAGTATGAAAAATTGCAATGTATTCTTATAATTATTGAATGTACTAATGATTTCATTAATGTATGCAGAAATAAAACATAATACTTGTAAAAACAAGATGTTCTTACTGTTGTGTATTACCTTTTGTTTTTTGTTCTATAGTCATTCAAGGAATGGAGTTGAAATGGACCTTTACAGAGATGATATCTTTTCAAAATATGCAGGATAGAAATTACAATGTGAATCACCAAGCAGCTGAACCCATTGCAGTGGAACGTCATTGTACTGGGGTCATTGGGCTGAGAGAAAGTACCTCTTTATGTATTGAAAACATTGTTACAGCAGCACTAAAATACAAAGAGATTGGACCAAGAAAATCACCCGTTTATTACCAACTTTGTTAGTGATCTTTATAACGAAGTTCCACTGTATTGTCTCGGGTGCGAATATGGTTATCGTACGTTCTCTTCATAGAAGAAAATGTTTGGTTCAACCGATTTGTGATTGGCAATTAAATTTCTATCCTCATGCCTGTTGGCTTTGTCTCGTTGAAGCAAGAAAATTCACATTCGTTTCAGTTCCTGTCTGTACTTGGTTTAGGCCTTCTTATACAACATGCCAAGTACTGACTGTACTAGTTGTAGGCCATTTCGTGTTAAAATTTCATTCTAAACATTTGAGCCATTTTACCTTTAATATTTGGTGGCAATTATTTCCCCAAATTGGCATCAGTGTCCTCATGAAACACATTATGCATTAAAAAGGGTACAATTACTCCTCCCCCAAATCATATTGATACATTGCTTGGTGCTCACAAGACACAATGCTACAGTCAACCTTGCCTAGGTTGAATCTGTTGAAAAAGAAATGGCTTTGATTTTAAGAAAAATGTGAGAAAGAAAAATAACTTGTGAGGGACAAAAAGAATATAATAAAAAGGCTGAATGGGATATGAAAAGACATTCAACTTCGGTGAGTATCCTTTTAGCAATGTTGACTGCATATACAAATTTTAACACAAAGCCAGAACTACAATATTCATACATATATTGAAATGTTTATTTCCCCAGTTCTTTCATCAATCATGATATACAGAATTTTTGCAGACTTATTAACATAATATATGTATACACTACTAAAAAAAAGTTAGGAATCACTTTGTAATTGTTTCACTTCATCGTTGCCTCATTTTTCAGGATGTGTAGCCAAGCAAGAAAATAACTTACTCATATAAAAAGGAGTATGAACAGTGTGTTTGTTAACATGCAACACAATTGCAGTGGTGATGTATTTCCAGAAAATAACGTCTGAAAATTTATGCACATTCAAAAATGATCGCTACATGTTCATAAGTTACTAAATACATAATATGTCATGTGTACCATAATTTCAAATTCTAGATTAAGAGAATTCACAATACAAAAGTCTGTCCAGCAGAATCTACGAGCCAAAATATCACTTTGCTTAAAAGTTTAAGCTGTTTATAAATCATCACAATTATCAATTCCAACTTTTGATTCCCTGGGTTGTGATTCAAGCTGTTCATAGAGTTTTGTGTGACTCTATATGCATGACTAATGACCCTTTTCTTGCGTGCAATCTCAGCATTTTGGGGTTTGTCATAAAGTGAACTGTAGTAGTGACTATAACTAACTGTCAGCAGTTGTAAAAGTTCTAGGAACTGCTTAAGAAACACAACCCTGGTTACTGAATTCATAGCCATTGCAAACATGCTAGATTTAAGCGATTACGCACAGGCTAACTCAAACACAAAACTTGTACATGATAGGTTTCATTGAAATTATAGCATCATAACATGATTTCAACGGCCATTAATGCCAAACTTTGAATAAAATCTTTGACCCAGCAAATTAAAGTTCTCGGGCAATTAGAGCAGGGAACTTTGGAAAACGGACTGATTGTCTTTCAAATATGAGACACATATGATGTCAACTCTGACATTGTGAGAACAACATCAATTTTATAAGATGATTTTACCTCATAGAAAATCAATGTGGAAAGCAGAAAACAGCTCAGAAAAGAAGGAAAGGGCACTGAAAATCCTCAAGTCCATTGAGATGTGCACCAATAGCAGTCAGTAAGGCATCCAAGGCCTGGCTTTTTTTTGGACTTGGATTTAACTCCTATCCTGGACCCACTAATTGTTCAGTATCACAAGTGTCAGATTATTTTTCAAAATTTCTATTCATGACTTTTTCTCAAGTTTTTCTTGAGATTGATCCACATCTGGGCTAGCTTTGGCAAGAGTTCCAGCTATGATTCCTGCCAAGATTATGAGACCAAGACGCTTGTTGGAGCGGAACTTATTCCAGCAGTCCTCAGGCTTGTTGATATCCACTGTCCATATCTGCACATGAAAGGGGAAGAAAAATGGGAAAGGAATGAAATTGATTGTGACTAATTTATTAATTTATTCATTCATCCATTGCATATAAATTTATTTCTAAAATGAGCAGACATTGCAGATGACACAACACAAATTTTTACAAAAGTTTAAAATGACAATTGAATCAAAATTGAAAATGCCTTGAGCACTCAGCAGAGTGGATACGTGCGCTATATAAATTGCATCTATTATTATTATTATTAATATAAGAACAAAATAATGGGGACTTAGAATGAAGCCTAATCGATTACCAGTAGTGCGTAATGTCATACTTATAGTTTTGATGGTACAAACAGATTTATAAAATAGGTCCCTCGTTTGCTAGTCCAGTTGAGCTCCTGCTAG
>BQKZ01011742.1:0-11921 GCA_036244855.1 Temnopleurus reevesii | reverse complement strand
ATTTTTTCTACATTTATTACGATTTACAATGTTTATGATCTATGTACTGACGTTTATATATGTTTGTTTATATTGTATTATTTGAACGCAGAAATAAAACCCAATCAATCAATCAATCAATCAAATCACTTGAAGTCCCAATTGGGTAATAATTGCCCAGAATTGTGATCATTTTTAACCAACCAACAATTACCCAACTAAATTTACCCAACATTTTAAGTGTGAGGTAAGGTACGATATTTGAGTCATATATCATTTTAAAAATACATTTAGGAAAAGATTTTAACTTATACATGACAGATGTTACATAGCGTATATGTTCTAATCTTCCTAATTTAATTGATCATCAATTTTCATTCCCAAAAATTTCATGCTTGAGAAAGTGACAACAATGAAAATGGAATAATCATTGAGAAAAAGTAGTAAGATTAAAGCAAAAACAAGTTGATACAGGACGAGAATAAGGATCTTATGATGCGAACAAAAGGAGTTAAAAAGAGTAAAAGGAAAAATAAGGACCGATATATGGAGACAAAAAATAAATACATTATAAAATTATGAGTGAATATGTTCACTCTTCAAACAATGCATCACATGGATGGTTGAATTGAAGTGAAATTTGTTCTTGAAAATATGTGAATATATAAATTTGCTCAAATTTCACTAAAATTCATCGTAAAAATTACTCTTTCCTGATTGAACATTCTTAATAGTTATATGTCTTTGATTTTTATTAATTCATTTGAAACGGGTTACAAAGAAGAAATCGTTCGTAGCCAAAATGATCTAATTGCCGACACCAAGAATTGAGAACAGAAATATGTAATAACAATGACACTCATAATAAATAAGTATTACGCAAAATGAATATAACTTTTAGAAAGTAAAATATATCGAAATGGAAGGTAAAGTAAAATAAAACAAAATGTTTGTAGCGATAGGCGCCGGGCATGAAATATTGCCCCCCCCCCCAAAAAAAAGAATTTGGCTTCGCCCGAAAAATGATTGTGGTAATTGTTGATGTTATGCATACAGTATGCTCCTTTCCTAACCCCCCCCCCCGGTCCACCAGTTCAAAGGTTCTGATGCAATTGCACTAGGATAGGAAACTCATGGATAAAGGTGGTAAAGGCGGAAACAATTACTAATTTGGGAGAATCATGGATCATAGACGCACCCAGGATTTGAAAACACGAGGCCAGACTTCTGTAAAAAATTTGTGCAATCTTTGAGGAGCTGGCAAGCAACCCCCACAAAAAGGAGAAAAATAGGTCATTAGCTCATAGTTTTGTGTCCCTTCGGGATCTGACAAGCAAGATCAGCTTAAATGTTGCGCCATCAATCGCCAAATTGCACCCTTTTTACCTAAAAATTGTGCCTCCACATAGCCCATGCTACTTACACTAATTAATATGTTCCACAATTTGCATATCATAATGTACCTCTTATGTAAGATGGGGCATGTGTTTTACAAACCTAGTTTTTTTGCATGCCCCTCCATCTCTGTAGCTTAATAAATTTCGCTGTTGAGATATTAAGCATTTTAAAATGTGTAATTGATAATATTAATGTTATTTCTTCTGTTGCTAAATCATTGTACTTTCACGTTCAAATTGTGAAAATGTGATTGAAATGGAAAATAAATCAAACTACGAGTCGGGTGCTCGTCTCGAGGGTAAAAACCATCAATATCCATTGTCGAGAGCAGCAGACCGACTTACGATTACGTAATATAAACCCACGTGGGTGGGAACAAAGGCCCTCCAAATTTTGGGGATTTCCCTCCACCCTCTACTCTGTTTACGTTTTCCCGATTTTCGCCTTTTCAATCTTCCGCTTGGCACTTGTAGCTTTGTGTTTGAAATCAAAACCCATTTTTTTATGTACAAAAACAGGTCATACACATAAGCGTAAAAGCAGTGTAGAGTGGGTGAGAGTGTGTTGTGTATTTGGCTGCGTGCAGTGAAAGCGGTATTTCACCTACTTATTGCCGCTAACGATATCGCACCACTTTCATCCCGGTAGTTTTTACCACGGCCTCCGATCCCGGCGGTCGTGCATTCTATCCCAAGTACAATTGACGGGATTTGTACGTGGAGGGAATATGGCTGCTACGGACTCTACAATCTCCGTAGCTGAGTCGACTGCCACTCCCGTCAGTTCGCCTCACCGTAGGACCAAGTCAGTCATGCAGTCGAGCTCTTTGGAAGATTCGTCGGATAGCGAAGGCGAGGATGTCGAATCCTCATCGTCGAAGGCCTTCCATCGACGAGTTTCGACGTCGAAACAGATCAAGCATAAGGTAGGCTGATGCAGCTTGATGCTCAACGTGTGATATAGGCATGGGCTTGTTGTGCTGTGTGTTGTGCGATCGGATCGCTGTCTCGCCACCAGCGGTACGGTGATTGGCAGTAGTCGGGCAGACACGGGAGGCCTTTGTATTGCCGCCCGTATGATATTTGTCTATGGATATAACTTTTTTCCCTATAATTATCATAAAGTTAAAGGTTATCACGTAAATTTACTCTCTTGGATGCCCAGTGGTGTAATATACTTCTGTCAGTCTTTTATTTTATTCTAGAAATTGTTTTATGAAAAAGTAATGATCACCTAAAATGAAAATGCAAATGAGGAATGGGGGGGGGGGGAGGGCTGGAGAAACAGAATGTCCAGGTATGTTGCAGAAAATGTGATGAAATACTATATTTTTGCCAAATTACTATAAATTCAGATGGTAATCCTCGGTTTTAAGGACCTTCAATCCTGTAAGCCAATGTTTTGGCATAGTTTTGTATACACTCCATGGTGATCTCGGAAGTTCATTGTTATTCAACTGTTATACACTCTCTGTGAGCCGCGTCTGAATCATGTAAGCAACTCAATAATAAACTATCTTAGTTTTCCCTAAATACTGTGATTGGGCGCCTTTCTATCTTTAATTTTATTGATGTGGTGGCAGCGGTGGGATTGTAGGTTTCATACTGTGACACTAAGCAGATAGACATGTCTATCTGTAGGTTTCATACTGTGACACTAAGCAGATAGACATGTCTATCTGCTTAGTGTCACAGTATGAAACCTACAGATAGACATGTCTATCTGCTTAGTGTCACAGTATGAAACCTACAATCCCACCGCTGCCACCACATCAATAAAATTAAAGATAGAAAGGCGCCCAATCACAGTATTTAGGGAAAACTAAGATAGTTTATTATTGAGTTGCTTACATGATTCAGACGCGGCTCACAGAGAGTGTATAACAGTTGAATAACAATGAACTTCCGAGATCACCATGGAGTGTATACAAAACGAGAGTTTAGTGTCACATTATTTAAATCATAACACAATAATGGCGCTGATGGAAGTAAAAGCTCTGCTTACTGTCTCTACACCCACAGTGTTTTCACCCAAAATCAATATTAGCAGTATCTTGGAATATCGTTTGATATCACCTATTGTTGATGATGAGAATTGCAATTGATTGGCACTGGCCAATCAAATTTAATGTAGCAATGCAGCTTTTGGTGTGTCAATGGGTTGGTAGAGAAGAAAGGAATTTATTTTCAGTGAATGATATAATTTGACAATTGTGTGAAATTTACTTTAAATCCAGAATTGGATGCCTTGCATTATGTAGTGGGTGAAAACCACTTGCCCTAAACAAGCCAGCACATTAAAAAGTTTTGTAGTTTCTAAAATTTTATAATTAATTTTTAAAACTGGAGGTGTTCTGTGATAAAAACAAAGACAATTTGTATGAAGCTGTTGAGCTGTAAATATACCTAAATTTAGTTTTTAGAAGATGATAACTAAAAGTGTTAATGAAATATTGCATGGATATTTTCATGGCGTTACATCAATTTTTGTGACATACCAGAACTACAAATTTAGGCAAATAAAGTCCAATAATGACACAAGCAAAACATGATGTCCCTTCCAGCAGGATTTCTTGAACACCATGTCATACTACAATATGATCCCCAACAATTTCTTGTTAGCAATGTGATGTCCATGTAACCAAGGTATATTCTGGTATGGCTGTTACTTCAAATCTCCAAAAGAGATTAAAATGTTTGTTATTGAGCAAAGAGGGCAATTTTACTTGTTAATAGCTCAAAGCGTAACAATAATAATAATAATGATACATGCAATTTTAATAGTGCACATATCCACTCTGCGGAATGCTCAAGGTACTCTGTATTATTATTACCCTGGCTTTAGCTTGTTGCACCACCAGCACTCAAGCATTTTTAAATTAATATTCCTGCCGGGTACCCATTCACGTCACCTGGGTTGAGTGCAGCACAATGAGGATGAATTTCTTGCTGAAGGAAATTGTCATCATTGATGGTATTGGAACCATGACTCTCTTGTTGAAAGCCAAGGGTCAGAACCACAGCACCACAATGATATTCCTGGAGAACTTAAAAAGTCAATACCTTTGTACATGGACATCACATTAAAAAATTGAACCAACCCCATGGAAATACCCTTTAGCACACATTGAAAAATCATATATTACAAAGTCGATATGCACTTAATTTTTTGAGATGAGACATTTTTCAGAATCAATAAAGTCAATACCTTCTACATGAACATCTCATGAAAATATTAAACCAACCCCATGGACAAATCCTTATAGCACATACCAATTTACCTTACAACGTGCTACATGCACTTAATACTTTTAGATAAGACATTTTTTTCAGCATACTGTCCCATATGTTTGATTGGCAAGCATTGATTGTCCTGATTGGATCATTGAATGTAGGTTGTTAGATCCAGGTTGTTAGATCCAGGTTGTTAGATCCAGGGGCCAGAGATATCACAATTTCTTGGAAATCTCATCAATATATTATTGGATCACTTTCATTCAAGCACAGTCGTTAACCCTTTCCATATGAAAGGTTCCAAACGGGCTACCTTCAAGGCCCTCCAATAGGCGGGTTTACTTACATATTCAAATTTATGTGCGTTTAACGTAGTTACGCGGTATTCCATAGGCCGGTTGATAACAATAAGACTATAATACTTGGAATCCAGTTTGCATACATTACTTGTTGCTATGTCGGGCAAGCCTCCTGCAAGCTTTTGGGTTGTCAAGAACAACCTTTGTGTTAGAGGTATGCATAAAATTTGCATCTATTAGTAAACCCGCCTATTGTTTGGATGCCCTCCACTGACTGACCCTCCAAAGTTGGCCTAACCTGAATATTTTCTTTGCTTTTCACTAAAATTGAAAAATGTCTCTAGAATTAAAAGACCTGAAAAGACATTCTTAGATACTCCTTGGCTTAACTCGCCCTTTCTAAGTCATATTTTGTTCTTGAATTGTATATATTGTGTTTGAAAAATAAAAAAAATTATTAAAAAGACATTTTTCGACCGTCTGACATCGGCATTAGAAGGCATCCAAGCATTTTTCTGTGGTTTAAGCATGAGTCCTTATTGTCAATCATTGCAAATATCAATTTGGATGGTGATTTGTGTCTTTATTTTGAACCAATGCACATTTGGTTGGTTTATATATCGCCCCACATGTCTGCACACATGTAGTATCACTCTGTTTATGAGGGTTGCTGGTATGCTATGACCTCATTGCATTCTCAATAATCAACAGGTACGTGTATTACTTGGGCTCTGCATTAACATGGAGTTTTAATGTTTCAGGGTTGGATTTATACAAAAACATATTTCGACTCCCTTGGGAGTATTCCAGTAAGGAACTTCAAGGCACTCAATGCTAAGTTCAGAACAATTGCTCACACATCCCCCTGGTGAATCTCACAGTGGCCAAGACATAGATGAGCAATTCTTATTTCTTATGGTCAACCGTTCACTTATGAGGGTGCTTTCCATGAAATATTGGAGATTTTGTAGTTTGGATATTTTTGAGCAATGTAAACATAGCTTTAATATATTCCACTATGGGATATTAACGATCCTAGGCCACTTTCCACCCAAGATCCTTGTACATTTTGGCTAGAGATTGGTGTCTCATGGTGAGAAAATTACCTCAGTGATCAGTCACGATCTGACCTGGGGGATCCCCCGATCGTTGGGGAATGTGTTAAAAGGGTGTAAATGACCTAAAGAAAGAATGTTTTACACATGTAGATGTTCCAACCAAAGATAGTGACGCAATTGTAGATGATCAAATGTTTGATGGGGAAATCCCAGCACAGTTGTTGACCTGCGCGGTGTTTCACCAAGTTACGCATGACTGGTATCACTTCTCCTACTGAATGATCGAGAATCTTTTGCATACATACATAGCACCTGTTAACATACTCCAGTCTTTCTTAAATTCATTCGTAACTTTAAGAACGATTTGGTAAAACTGCGCCCTGCTATATCAAAAGTGACCCACTGAGTGTCATGGTAACAATACCGCTTAAATTGCCAAAGTTGTATTGGTGAGCTCAATTAGCATTGCCCCACCTACCCTAAGATGTAAATGTGAATTGCTCCATTTATACACACCAGTAATAGAGTGATCCTCTGTTGGATCGCTCATACTTTGCTAATGAGAGAAGGATGAGAGAGTCCAATGTCAAGCTGTTATAATTAGATGATGACATCATTTCCCATTTAAAATGTGTTATCCTCCGTTTCCTGTGATTTCTAGCCTTCACTTGTATGACACTTTTTACGCATCAATAGAAAGTTGATAGTGAATCATGTTGTGAAATTATTAATAATACGTCTAATAATAATGATGATAATTACAAGGTTATAATTTATGGTACAGATATTTTTGTCTTTCGGACCAGTTCGGCACATTGGCATGTTGCTATTTTCATTTTGTCGAAAATGTTTGTACACATACGAAAGTGCGTCATACAAATTTTCGCGATGGGATTGTGGGATTGTTGATTGTGGGAGAAGGATTGTTGGGATTGTTGTCCCGCAGAGTTTGGTGTTGAGGGTGACAGTGTAATCTGAACTTGAATTGAGTTTGTGTGTGAGGCGGTGTGCTGGTAAAAATAATTGATGCTCAATGTTGTCTTTGTTTTGCAATAAATCGATTTTAACCAAGCAAACTATGAACAAACTCAAATTTGTCATTGGCAAACATTATAGAATGTGAGCAATTTCACTATAGCTCACTGTCACAAAGTAATTAAATATCTGAAACACCACTTCTTCCCAAAGTAATCTTTTCCTTTAAGTCTTCGATGTTTGGGTAAATAAGCATCATGCATGTAGACAATGCCAGTGGACAATTACATTTTCCAAGGAGACAGGTGTGATGCCTCAAATGGCAAGATGTTTTGCATTCATATGTAGATCTTCAATAGTATTTCCTTCAAAAGCAAAATAGATAAAAATGTCTGTTACTACTACTACGCTATTCCTTTAGTACTTTTGGCAACCATGACATCATGTAACTGTCAACCTGGTCTGAAAGTTGCTATAAATTCAACTTCAAACAACCAATTTTCACACAAAATATCAGCATTACTGAATTTTATGATGATTTTGTCAAAATACATATTTCAACACGAAAAGAACAATTTCTCGGCATCTGAAGCTGTAGTATGCTTTAAAACTCCTCAATTTTGTTCACCGTAGTATGATCTTTTAGTCTTTATCTGCAACTTTCTCTTTTTTTGTTTCTCTTTTTTTTTCGATTCCTACTCGAGAATGCCTGTGAATTTTTTTCACAGCTTCTCGGTAAAGCACTGTCAATCAGTGTTTATTCATGTTGGGATAAGGCAAGCATTATTCCATATGTACATGTACTCAATTTGTGAAAATCAGGTTATGCATAGTTGATGAGGTGTTTCCACTCGAAATTTAGTTCTAAGGTAAAAAAAACATCAATTGGAGCCTGCAAATTGTGGAAAGAGGCTCTGTAGAGACATTAAGAATGCTGAAGGCCTACATATTACAATTGTGAGATGAATTAAACAATGTTTCATTTCCTCAAGATTTGGGTTTGAGAAGGCTTCGATTTATTTCATTAAATGGTTGTTACTATAGTAACCTCCAATAAGATGGCAAAAAAGGACATTTTTAAGTTGCAATCCATATGATTATGACTTACATTATGATTTAAAGATTAAAAATGGCAGGGAGTACATGTATGGTTTTCTTAGTTATGAGCTCCGTTAACCACTATTGCCGACAGAGGTAACATACTCCCGTACTCACCCCCCCCTCTTAGTGGTAGAGAAGGAGACAATTAGAACTCAATTATTACTAGGTTTACATTATTAGGTGCAACAAGAAATAGACGAAGAAAAAAGAGAGAAAGGAAAAATGGAGACAAAAAGAAAAGACATCATGATTCTTGTCAATTTTATGATTCTTTATCATCACATCATCTTTGATCCACGTCCAATATTGAGTAATAACGATGAGCATGATCGTCTGTAAACATATATGTCTGCCCATACATGTGCACTACACACATACACACACATTATGGGAAATGCTCAGAAAATTCCCAACATTGATATATTCCTACAGCTCCCAATTGAGATATCATCACAGCGTAACATTACGCAAAGCAGCGTCTGGGGAGGTGGATAATTAGGGCGCAGTCGGAATTTCATCTGAATTCGCGAGCTTCGTGAACTTGACCTATTTCTTTCTATCTTTCTGTTTTGGCTGTTTGTAGTCTTTATACTCAGACTCTGATGAATTTATCAATATGTTTTTGTTTCACTTCTTCCTCAATTATTCCTGTTTGGTGAAATTTAGACCTAAATTAATTGTTTGGTTGCTCTTCACCCACTGACCCTATGAAATTAGCTGGACTGAGATTTTCTATTTTCTTTTTTTATTTATTATTATTATTTTTTTTTACTTCTCATTCACGGAGAAAAATCACAAGAAATTATATATGAAAAATAAGAACAAAGGAAAATGAAACAAAAGATATGAAATCAGGGACAGCACTATCTTGATATTGGGAAGCAATATAAGTTTATTATTGATGTGTTTTGTCAAAATAAGTATGAAAATTTATGAAAGTAATACCTTGCATATTTCCGCCTGAAACCTCACAATATCAATTATCACTTCCCATTCTGCAAGTATGGAAATAAAACAAAAGAATATTTTTATTATTACTTAATTCCCACTGACAAGGAAGTATAATATTACTGTAAAAGCCAATATTTTAGCGAAAATAGATTAGCAAAGTCACTTGATGTCACATATATTTACATAATTAGCGTGTTATTATTTTCACATTTTTAAAAGATCAGTGTACACAAGTCTATTCGCATCATATTGAGAGGAAATTTTAGCAAATTCATGGTCGCGAAATTAGCGAAAATGAAAACCTCAGTGAAAATCTCAGCTTTTACAGTATTAAAATTTTAACTGTTTTTAGCATTAAAGGCATCAGATAACTCATTGTTTTCCTTACAAAAATATAAAATGCTAGATCATAAATGCTACATAAATGGTTGATGTTTTACATACACCAAATTGTGAAATCATTAGGATACAAAATCAACATTTAGTGATCCAAAATATGACCTACATAGGTGCACTGTGCAGGAATAAAATGCCTACGGTACAATTTGTTATTGTCATCGATATCTTGATAGTGCATGTATAACATCCTTCTATGAAGCATTTATCTATCTGAATATAATAACACAGATCAGACAGCTTGATATGATAATTTTTTATTAACAAAATGACAATGTTTGATAAGGTGTTCAACCCTTTGGTTGCTGGCTAATGCTCCCGGAACATGGCCAGTATTTGTTACAATGGAAGTATTGCTATTCTGAAGGCTAATTGACATAAGTTCATCTTGTCTGTTTTCTCATGACTTATCAATGAATGTGTAAAAAATCACCCTTTCTGAGAAGCTATGTCTTTAGAATTGCTAAATAAGAACTAGATTTATATACATGTGATAAGCTGACCTTATTTTTGACACCTAAGTTGTAATTTGGCTTGTGTAGAAGCCATTTGCATCCAAACGGTTAGTACTTTAGGCTTATGCCTTGCAACTCGAGCGCTATCAACGACATTCAATTTATGAACAGCCGAAGCGGTCAATTTACGCATTTTGCGATGGTTGTTATTTTCTAAACAAAATGACTATGAAGGCCCCTAGGATCTCATTGTTTTCCAATGCACATTATCTTCCACTTTGATCTAATGTCTTAAATAGCATTTGCTTTGTAAAGTGAAAGGCTCTGTAATATTGATATCAAGGAACTATTCATGATTTTTCTTTTCTCTTATGTTTCTTCTTCCAGGTAAGCACATTATAAATCGTCTGTGAGGTGCTTGTGTGTGGACAGTGGATTATGTGAAGGTGATAAGGAGGCGGAAAGGTTTGCTTTTTGTTTTCTCTAGTATCATTTGGCTTCAGCATTGCTGCTACAAATTTTAGACTCAAGTTTGTCCAGTTTCTTATCACATACGTCCATTGACTATTCCTCCTTCCCGACTACTTAAACGCCATGTGCTGAATGTGTGATTATCAGAATGGTAAAAATCATCACAATATTTTGCTGATATATGTTGGCAGATGTACTTGTCTTTTCAAAAGTTCATCCACCCCAAATAAAACACGATATCAACTATTTCCGTAAAATAAAGTGGGTCTTGGACAATAGATCCGTGTGCCGTGTATTGAACAATCACAAGCCGGTTCCGATTTCAATAGCATTACAAAGGAGCTTTGAATTGGTGTTTTGAGTTAAGTTTTCGAAAGTAGTTTATATCATGTTATGATGAAAACATAGGGGATGTTGCTCAAGAGTTGCAATTGATTGCAAGTAGCAGTTCATCGGAACGCACCAATCAAAATCATTGTTTCATGCGCGTCTTGTGAAATGTGCATACTGTGCGCGATTGAAAATGCGCGTTACAATTTTCAAAGTTGTAGTTGATTTGCAGTTGATTTTGAACAACACCCCAATGGTGAAACAAACAAACAAGCAATCCTCCCCCCCCAAAAAAAAAAAACAGATATATTTTATATGATGACATAAATAACCATCTCTCTGGAGCAAGTATATGTATACATTGTGGCTCAGACAATGAAGAAGGATTGATAGACGGCCAATAAATTTGAACAACAACAGCATCCCTGTTGGATTGACCTGGTTATAGAGATGAAATAGGTCAGCGTATAGTATTGATTTCATGCCATTTGTTATGGTCTACATCTGTCATCCAACTATGCTTGCCTTCTTTCATTACGCTATGTATTTCTTTTCTATGCCAATGAAAGTGTTTTGATGCATTACGAAGCCTGTGATTATGTAAATTCGGAGGGAAGAATATAATTTTACAGAATTATACAGGTCATTTCCAAGCTATTTTAAATGGGAATTCACAGAGGTTTTTCATTTTTGACGGTGTGACAAAACAAGGAGGCCTTCGATGTTGGTTGGGGAAGGGGGGGGGGGTAGGCCTAGTTGTCATGTGAACTAAGGACCTTTAGCTTGTATATTACAACATTGCAAGGGGGACTTAGTGTCTAAGAAAATAGCCATTGGTGTGTACATTACAACATTACATGCGGCCCAATTTTAATTTTCCGTCCAATTTTCCAAATTCAGTGTGTGGGATGTCACTTATGCAATACAGAGAGAGAGAGATAGATAGATAGATGAATTTAGAGAGAGGGAGAGAGAGAGAGAACAAACAGACAACGAAAAAGTGAGTAATATTTTCTATCATTTTGTAATTTCACATAAAATTACAAGTTTTACCATCTTTTCCCCTTTTAATTTGAATATTGTTTGATGATTTGATGATATTGAGTCGTCCATGCCCATTAGTAAAGCTGTGTCCACCACTTAATGACCATACTATGTAATCATCTGTCTCCACCACCCAATACAGAAAGCTGTTTGTATAAATTGTTTTTCAATAGGCAGGCGCACTCAGGAAATTAACTTGTCATGTCACTCTTACCGCAAGCTATGTACCTG
>BQKZ01011740.1:5778-15932 GCA_036244855.1 Temnopleurus reevesii | reverse complement strand
AGAAAACTATTGAAGTTGTTATTCCGAGACAGTTTTAAATAATATGAGTGACAAATGTGCTGGTAAATTAAACATTGACTATTATAGATTCAAGCCTCTTTTGGCTCTCCATACTTAAACCACAGATTTAGACCAGGGTTAACTTAAACCTCGCTATCGGAATACGGGCCCATATAAAGGCCGACACACACCTTTGCGTTCTTAGCCTGCATCGGCTATGTGTACGCTGATCAGACGGTGGACTGACGTTCGGCTTGCGCCCAAGGAACGTACGCCGAACGTCGGTCCACCGTGTGACCTGCGTCTTTGTGCGTCCAGGAAGCGTTTGTGATGTCAAAACACTGGGCCAACGCAGGCTAAAAACGCAAAGGTGTGAGTTGGCCTTAACAGGACGCTTACTGGCCCAAGAGACCTGTTAGATGTACAGTATATGGAAATCTCAAGCACAATCGAGGAAATCATGAACATTCAGTAAGTTATTCTTTACAAATGCAATACCGTTTCTTGGAAGCATTTTCCAATTCGTTTGAAGAGTGATCTCATATGGAAATGTGATTTCTTCTCGTATCCTATAGAGTGGGCTCATAAATCTAGAAACTTTTTTAAGTTGTTGAAAATGTCGCTCTCTCTCTCACTTCCTCTTGGTCATCAAAATGTCAAAATGTTAAATTACTTGAATGATTCTACATGTAACAAAATATGATAGAATGCGATTGGATGAATTTTGCTACAAAGATTTATAAGTACATACTGTTACGAAATGACAGGCCTATGGTTTATTCACGCATCATTTATTTCATGTCGTAGGGTTTGGGCGAGTTGAGGCTGTAACAATATCACATTTTAAAGTATAGTTATTTTGCATGATATATGGTGTGACAAAATGCATGGATAGATGTAACCAATGACATTTTTTTTTGCATATATACATTTTTTCTTGGGGGGGAGGATGAGCAATATACTTTTTCTGGAAATATCAATTGCAGTTCACAAAGGGACAAATGAATGTTCTCAATTAGATATCCACATTTGTATATGGTTTTGACGATGTTTGCTTAAATATGGTCGTATGTAAGAAAGTAAAACGTTTATACATGTGTTGGTTTTTTTTTTTTTTTTTTATCTGATCGGGTGTTTGCGATAATGCAACCCATGTATATCGCGACACTCCAACCCTGTTATGGCTAAATTTACGATGTTAATTTAAGTAATGATGTTTGTCTGTCGCTTTTGATGCCAACAGTAGATATGCCAAAGTATCAAAGATCAAAATGTGAATAACACAACAGCTGAGTAAAATATGAAGGCAAACAATACAACAATGATCATACTCTCAGCTATTCACTGGTAATTAAAGCAGGCTTGAATTTGTATGAAAATACACCTCATGTCTATTCTGGAACGGTTGAAATCTCTATTACAGGAGCACAATAATAATTTGATTAAAGAGTCAACGTTGAAAATAATTGATAAAGTAAATATTCTTCCAATTCAACGGTGGAGGGAGTGATAAGATATTGTAACAAAATCATACAGTCGCCATTTAAAAAAAATACAATAACCTCCGCGATAAGATAATGAGAAAAATAATACAATTTTCTACTATTGAACGACTGCTGTCTGCGGCATATCATAACCCAGATAAGCAAATCACTTGGTCTAATGTGAGCTGCTTGTATAGTAGATTCGGAGCAATCTAATTTCTGGGTATTTTCTCTGGCGTTTATACGCCCGCTTGGGTCTGGCAGAAATCAATTCATACAAGAATGAAAAGGTCATCAGATTGCAATTTCATTTGATTCAAAAATATTTCTCAAGATAGGAGACGGGGTCGTGGGAGCGTAGTCTCAACATTCAGGCAACAATCTGTAACATCTGATCAAATTTAGATTATTCGATTAGATTCACTCTTAAACGGTTGGGCAACACGCAATTAATCAAACTCAACAAGTTATGTGTATTTCTTACCAGGTGGATCAAGTTTAAATCGACAGAGCAAAATATAATGCCCTGTTTACATTCAGTCTACGAACATCCGAGTGTGATCGTATAATGATCGTATTCTTCTAATCGCACGATCTCCTTGGGATGCTACACGATGACGATACGATTTTCGTTAAAAATTGCGGACTTCGTATCCGTTTTTGTTTTGTTGAATGGAGCTATACAGGTTTTTTTTTCAATTTAGTTGACAGTAGCTCTAAAAAAAATTGTCAACTGCATTTCAAAATTAGCATATAGACATCGTAAGGAGGTCTTGCACCGACCGTGGAGAAAGTGTACGATTTTGTATTTCAACAGGAGAGCCCAAACATATATCGCAAAGAAATCGTGCGGTCGAAAGCTTTCCGCACGACCGTTGCACAACGATTACAAGGTTTTGTATTTATTCATTTATTCAAGTCTTATTCATACAAGGTAGCCCTTTCAATAACAAAATTGATCTACGAAGGGGCCCCGTTATGTGTGAAATGACCCTGCGCTGTTCGTACGATGTTACCTGCAATATTTTTTGTTTTAATGCTATGACCATATGATCAACTTGTTAGCGAATGTGTGGTTTAGTGGTAGAGCGTCTACCCCATGAACGGAAGGTCGTGGGTTCGATCTCCGGCCGAGTCATACCAAAGACTTATGAAAATGGGACCATCTGCCGTCTTGCCAGGCGCTCGGCATTTAAGGATGGAGAAGGGTAATAATAACTTTATGTTAGGCAGGGCCCCTTGAAGAACAGCTTACAGCTGAAAGTGGCTACCCTGGGTAAATAAGAGGTATTATTATAAGTATCATTTTTAATGTAGCTATCATCTACAACTCTGCGTTACAAAATCATGGAAATTACGAAGATCGTGAAATCGTACAAAAATGCAGTGTTTTGTAAACTTTTGCCTCACCTTTTAAGAGTATACCCACTTTTCGATAGTAAGATTCGGCCTGTAGAAGAGAATATTTTCATTAATGCCTCGAGTATGAGGGTATGCTTGTGACGAAACCATGAAAACCCTGGATGAACCTAAATGAACATTTGTACTGCTTGGAAACAAAGTGCACTGCCGTGGGCCGTATTGAGTAATCTAGAGTACAAAACGCATCAATAATCCCGTCCTCTTTGCTTAAATCAATTTTCCGGAACATTTTTACGGGAAAAACAAATATATTCTTATTCCCAATGAGTGGAGAGACTCCATGAAATGAAAGTAAAGCCTGGGGGATGTAATACCTCTGGTGTATTTTGTTCACTGCATGATTGCACCAAAGGTGATATATATCTAAAAATGATTTTAATTTCATATGGACCAGTGCAGTTTGGTTCCTTGGGAGGCAGCCTTTGTGATGTGAATGAAAAAAATGTGTTCTTAGAGGGAATATAAATTTATATATATACTACGAAGTGGCATTTAACTTATAGTCTTAAAACAATTAATTTCCATATAATAAATATTTGAAATTGCTTACCCAACTGAACCAAAGAAGGTACACTTATCTTTGTCTAAACTAAAGTACGAGCTATTTGAATATAAAGCATTAATTTATTCCTGTTTTGTTGCATCCAAAAAGCATAGTGAAAGAAAATTGAGGAGAGAATCTCCTTTCGTGGCATTTTTTTTTTTAGTTTAAGTCATTAATTAAATTCATAAGTTCACAAAAATTATAACAAATTAAAATTTATCATTATCAGATTGTAAATCGAAAACACAATAAATAGTAGATACTAAATTTTACTTATACCCATCCACAAATAGATCTGGATTAAAAAAAAAAATTGATGTTTACTTCTACGTTGCATTGAGACTGATGAGTATTTTTATAGGAAGCCAATGGTCGAGAATATTTGGTGATAAGTTAAGATTAGAAGTGTATTTAGTCATGTTCATTTCATACAAGTAATCACTATTTAGATATATATCAAATACGAAATATTTAGGCCTAAAATGAATGAAAATACCATTGAACACAACGACCACCACCCACACTATCATTTTCTTCCCATTCTTCATCAAAATTATTTTTTATAATATATTTAAATCACGTTTATACACTTGCCACATATATGATCCCATTGTGTAATGTGTAAATAACTAAGTACATGGACATTATATATCGCAAGCGAGCATATATCTACGAAAGTAATGTTTTTTTAATTATTTTTTTCTAATTCTAACATTATCAAGATAAAAGAAGCTGACCAGCTTCATGACTCCACTAGGGATTGGGCTGCGTGAAAATTTCTCTAATGATGAAAAGTTCATCGACACAAAATCAGTCAGTGTAAATATCAAAACTGCAAATTAGTGAAAGGCAAATGATCTCACAGATGGTTCCCTACTCATCTACTTATTATTCGATGACTGATACGCGTTTTCAATACAGAGAAAAGACGTTTTACGCAAATGGAAGCGTATGTCAAACGACACACATATGCTTCCAGTGTTGGTCAAGCGTCTTTACTCCATATTCTGCATCCATTGTGTGTCTTTAAAGATTCATGAACGCTCTACAGACGTTGGCTATAAACGCAATTGTATGACAGAACCTTATGCGAAGGAGCACGTTTGGCCAACATTTACATATCCGTATGTCCAGCGTCAGCCGGACGTGTTTAACGCCAGTCGAGCATCATCCATGTATATTTCTGCTCTAGGAAGATTCAAATATATTCAATTAACGATATCTATGAACGTCTGTGTACGCAAACGTGAGAATGGGTCCCGAGTTCATACGCGAACAAGGAGGGCAGGCCAGCCACTTTATTTCTAATTATTTAGTAGTTATGATGAGTCTTCCGTATGTCAGACAGAAGCGCCTAGAAAGCTCTTTCGTCTCTAAAATATGTTCTTTCCTTCATTTATTGTATGGCGGAAAACGGCTTTGTAGACAAGAGCTTTGGTAGACTATTATTGTGAGGGAGTAGCTCAATAGCTTTGGTAGACAATTTATTGTATGGTGGTAATGGATACCTGAACTTGATTAAAATTCAGACAAATGGTGAATAATTAGGAAAGCAAACAATAATGTCACAGCTGCATTCGATGTAATACCATATAAAAGCTTGGTTCGGGTGTAATGTTGCTGTCGCACAAATACGTATGCCCAACATATAAGGAATTTGGTGTGATGAATAGGTGTTTCGTACGTTACCGTATACTTCCGTTGAAACACGCTTTGCATATGTTAAAATCTTCGTCATGTAAAACGAGGGTTTCGAAAAAAAAAAAAAAGGGCAAACAGAACAGCTTTCTACATATACCGACGCATATGGCTAATACGCCCAGGATAAATTATTCATACACCTTGATGTTTTAGTCAGCATATGCCCGACCTATTCAAATTTATCGACAACGTCTGTATTGTTGAACTTGTATACTCATGAGAATACATGGATATTGATATGTAAATAAGCTTTGAGTAGTAAAAATAAACATCAAAATGCAATTCTGCAACCGAAGTAATATACATCTCTTCTACAGTGACACAGGGAGAGGGAGATAATGTGAGGCGTAGGGTTGATGTTCCATCATCATCTCGTGTCAGAAAAATGAATAAATAATGTCTTAGGTAAAGGCCGACTCACACCTTTGCGTTTTTAGCCTGCGTCGGGCCAGCGTTTTCGACGATTAAAAATGATCACTGGACGCACAAAGACGCAGGTCATACGATGGACTGGCGTTCGGCATACGACCCTTGAGCGCATGCCGAATGTCAGTCCATCGTCTGATCCGCGTATACTGTGCGCTCAAGTAGCGTTCTTAATTTTCAAAAACGTTGTGCTGACGCAGACTAAAAACGGCAAAGGTGTGAGTCGGCCGTAAAAAGAAAAGACAGAGCCTATGACGGCGTGTCTATGTGATTGATACGGCGCGTCAAGCATATCGAAAGCTACCATCAGATGAGACCACTCAACAAAAGAAGCTTTTAATTAAATTAGCATTCTTCTCTATCGGGAGGTGCACGGGGCCAGCAATTAAGTCAGACCTTGAAGTGTTGTTCTTAAAGGGCAAATCTGCTTTATATTTTTTTTAAATCTTCAACCCACCGATAAACATTAACAGTGAAAGGAACACTCACCACTACCAATGATGTGTGCCAAGGGTCCTACATTTTACAAGTTTTCAACTTTTTTTTTAGTAGTCACCTTTTTTCTATTGTCATCAAGATGTAAACAATTCATTTAACATGTTTTTATTTTTTACATTGCAAATACCATTGTATTTGTTCTTTTTTATGATTGATAATGGAAAATAAAGTCGAACTGAACTGAACTGAACTGAACTATTATACAACACATTCAAAGTGCTACATTGAGTTTTTTACACACTATACTCTAAAAATAAATTGGGCAAACGTATACCAAACACTAAGCAACATAATGGACTCATATCTATTGGGTATAGTTTGTACATCATTATGGTGGAAATACAATATTTTGCATATTTTAACCAATAGTTGTGTGGATGTTGCCCAGTGTTGTGTAAAAGCTTGCCGAAATGCATTCATTTTTGCGTTATTAGTAATTCAACCATATAGATGCTGTATTCAATGGGATAATTGTGTTACATATAGCTGTTTGTATATACTAAGAAAAAAAAGTACACAAATGGTGCAAAAATTCCCGAAAAGGTGGAATCTGAGAAAAAAAAACCGAAAAGGTGTAATATTGCACCCAAATAGTTTCTCCCAATTTTGCATTTGTACATTCTTTTCTAAGTGTTTAAAACGCGATTTTGCAGACGACTGGTTCCCCTTTTTAATTTGCTTAATTAATCAATGACACAAGGTTCATTGAGTGCAAGAAAGTGACACTATTTTTGCGTAAGTCTAAAACATATATTTTTATACAAGCCATATAACCTATACCATGTAACAGAAACATGTCAAGTACACACATGGAACATAAATTACAGCAAATAATGCAGACAGAATGAAAATAAGAGATTTACAATAGTTTTTGTACAACATAAAATCAGGTGGTAAAGGGGGTGTTGCTCAAAAGTTGCAATTGATAGCAAGTTGCAGTTTTGTTTTTTTTTAAGTTGATCGGAACGTTCCAATTAAAATCATTGTTTCATGCGCATCTTGTTAAATAAAGCGCATACCGTGCGCGAATGAAATACCGCGCGTTACAATGTGCAAAGTTGCAGTTAATTTGCAGTTGATTTTGAACAACACCCCCATAGTCTTCATTTTTTTTTCATGTACTGATTGATTTTTCTAACCATTTATAGAAAGCACACGTATACTCTTTAAATCCAAATCATATGAGAAGTGTTTTGGCACTACTATGATAATTCTATCAATTGATCGAAAGAACCATAGCTCTGCTATAAACTAATATGGATCAAGACGTTTTGCCGTGAAGTACAGACTGACAAGCGCAAAATATATACCCTTCTTTTTAATGCAGTGTGATAATTGAGGAGGGAGTAATGGTATAATGGGTTGATAGTTTAGGCGCATGAAATTATAAATTGATTGAATATAATATAATCGTTATCCTAGAATAGATATATGCTGTAATTGATATACTGTATATTTGGATAGTCAGATACCCATCAGACATGCGTTCAAACTCTGCAAAAGCACTAGGTATAATTCATATAGCTCTATCTTCCTGGACGTATAAAAAAAAAAACATTTTAAAACCTTTTGATAAGATAGGTGACGAAGTATAGAGATGACTAGTGACAAATAAGACAAAAAAAATGATAATGATCTAATAAACACTTTAAGCCCCGGTCACATAGGACCCCGGAAGCAACACGATTCACCCAGACTCGTTGTTCTGAGGCATGCAGTTAACTGTGAATTAACAAAGAGTCGGGGTGAGTCGTGTTGCTTACGGGGTCCTATATGTGACCGGGGCCTAAACAGCTAAAACGAGTAGGAAGGTGAATGAAAATGGATATTTTTATTCAAGAAACTTATTTAATATGAATGAATTAAAGAAAAAAATACATCAATAGAGAGCAAATGGAGAATTATCAAAGTGATTAAATGAATAAACATATATATTTTTTTTTAATTCTTTACGTGAATATTTTATGAAATATATACCATCTACTATTGTACATAAACTCAACATGTATCATTTTGTTGTTGGTTAGATGCATCAAAATAACTTGGACTGTGGCTGTGTATGCTTTATTGACTGATATACGATTCATTTAGAATGGAGACAACGGACTTTTTCCGTCTCTTCCTTTTGTACTTTACTGTAAGTACGTCAAATAATTAACGTTCCGTGATAATTACGATCGGAAAAGCACGATGCGTAGGTACGGGTATGCATGTATGTTATTACCCTAATGGGTTAGATGAGGATTTTTTAGATGTATGGGACTAATTGACCTCTGAAGTGCACCTTTTATAATCAACCTTATGATTGACTCAAGATCGAAAATCTGGGTCTTCCTTACAATGTGCAGGAATGATCTTTCTAAAAACTCAATGATTAATGATCTTAATGATTGAGTATTTTTAATTAATTTTCTCTAATGTTATTTAAAGCAGTACCAGACATAGTCAGCTGTCGTTTTGATGGCATGCCATGTTTATCATGCTTTTTGTTGATGATAATAAAACGAATCATAAGTTTTACCGTGAATAAATAAACAAAATACTATAAAATACTCAGGCAAGGGATAAAGACAATGTCAGGCTGTAAAATCGTCAATCGATGGTGTCTTTCAAAGTAAAATGATAAGAAATAAAGCGTGTGAGTGCCATTCTCTTGTTGCAATTTGTCAAACATTTACCCCAAACTTGACATATTGTACACACAAAACGATTTATATGCAAACAAAGGTGGTGTATTTTGATCCGGTTGGTGGAGAAAAAAAATGCGACAAATGTGTGGACAGCAAGATGCCAATAAATTAAGATTTTTTAAAAAGAATAAATTAAGTTGTTAATATCTAGATTTTTAATGAGATAAATTGTAGAAAAAGCATGTCATTGTATTGGAATCGTTCGAAATATATTAAATCCCGAATATTAAATATTCCATCAATAATGCTAACTTCCTTGCCGGTCAAGCCATACAAAATACAAGCACGCAATGACTGCGTAAAAGCGGTTTTTGCTTTTAAATAAATCTCATGAATGTCACAATCTTGAAATATAATTTAACCAAACTCTAGGAAACATATTGTACAGTAAATGTAATTCAAATTTAAGCAATAGTGGTACACATGTATTTTGGTCCGGTGGATCAAAATGCGCAGAATAATTTTCAAAGCAAATTGTGTGGACAACAAATTGTCCAACGTATTAAAATGTATCAAATTTATTAAGTTGAAAATAACTAGGTTTTGAATGAGAGAAATTGATGAAAACAAAAGTCGTAATATTGGAATCGTTGGAAATAATTTCAAATATTAAATCCCGAATATTGAATATTCCATCAATAATGCTAATTTCCTGACGGGTCAAGCCATACAAAATACCAGACGCAATGACTGCGTAAAAGCGGTTTTTGCTTTTAACTTGTCGCGTTGCCACGGCAACCAAAACAAATTTGAAGGATGTTTTTGCTTAATGGCGTTTCACCTTGTACACTCTGCGAAATATTATTATAATTTGCTACATTATTTTATATTCTAAGTTTCCTGCTGCGTACATTCTGCATAGGCCTACTCCGCCAAGGCAACATAGACATCGTAATTGAATATGGAGTTAAAATATAGAGTTAGCAGTCTTGATCACTTTGTCTTTCCGACAACTAATGCATTTCTCCTCGTTCGTTTCTATGAATTATAATTTGCATTAATATCAAATTTCAGTAAGATGAAAATTGATCCGTTCAATAGATTAGAACGTTAAATTCTTCAAAATATTTAAAAAAATCCGAATAGCAGTTCTGAATATTATATTTACATTTAATCTCGAAATATAAAAATTCGTGTACACTGATGAAGAATCTACCATCCAAAGCAATCATTGTCAGCACACAGTAAATAAAATGAGCTATGGGAGATTATGTATTATATAAATCATTATATCATACGACTTCATTTGATATTAAGGGGTGTGGGTGTCGTATTGTATGGTATCCCTGCACTGGAAAAAGTCCTGGATAAATTTGACCACTTACCAAACAACACAAGTCCTGGTGTGATTAATGTTACGCTTTGCCATGTCACTGCGGAGAGAGAGAG